>JAVSBS010000196.1:0-39846 GCA_033124195.1 Coracias cyanogaster
CCTCAAAACCTCCACCACCGACCACAAAATCTCCTCCACTGACCCCAAAACCTCCTCCACAAACCCCAAAACCTCCTCCTATCACCCCAAAGCCTCCTCCAATGACCTCAAAAGTTCCGCCACAGACACCAAAACTTCCTCCACCGACCTCAAAACCTCCTCCACCGACCTCAAAACCTCCTCCACTGCCCCACCTGGGTCTCCCCACAGCGAAGGCGGCCCCGGAGCCCGGCGTGGGCGGTGGGATGAGGAGGAGGAGAAGCAGGACGAGGCCAAAGAAGCTCGGCGAGTCCCGGAGGCCTCCGGGGGCTGCGCAGGGTGTCACCGCGGGGAGCTGCGGGACACGGCCGCAGTAGTGGAGCCTTTCCCCGCGGATCCCCAGCTGTTCCCCGAGCTCTTCCAGAGGAACTGCAGAAGAACCCCCCAGAAGAGCCTCTGTTCTGCCCCGCGCTGACCTTCGGCGGCTGCGCCGCTGCTCCGATGACAGACCGGCCTCGCGCTGCCGCTCGCTGGGAAGGGAATAAAGGAGGAAATTCAAAATAAATTGATAAATTAAAAAAAACAAACCAAAACCAACAACAACAAAAAAAAAACCCCAACACATCAGTGCAGTGGGTAACATTTCAGGCGTTTATTGCTCTAGCAGGGCTGGGGAGAAGGTGGGGCATGAAGGGTCGGACCTGGTTGAAGACTGCGCTCCTGGACACCGCCCCCCCCAACCGGGTTTTTGGACCTGATTGGGAACACCCCCCCACCCTGTCCACTCACGGACCTGATTGGGAACTCCCCCAGCCCTCCCTGCCCAGCTCCCCCGCTCTGGCCCGTGGGAACGGGTCGATCTGAGCCCAGGGGCTCAGCTCCTGCGAGGGACTCCCGGTGGGACCGTCCCTCGGTCTGTCCCCCCCCCCAGCCCTCCACACAGCCACGTTCAGCCCCGTTCCTCGGGGACAGGGCAGCAGCCACAGCTCCTCCACCCGGCCCCCGCCTCGCTCTGCCCCTGGGGAAGCCCTTTTATTAGTCATAGAATCATGAGGGTTGGAAAAGACCTCCAGGATCATCCTGTCCAGCCTTCATCCCAACATCTCCCTGACCCCTACACTATCATAGAATCATTTAGGTTGGAAAGGACCTCCAGGGTCATCAAGTCCAACCTCCATCCCAACATCCCTCTGACGCCTACGCTATCATAGAACCACTCAGGTTGGAAAAGACCTCTTGGGTCATCTAGTCCAACCTTCTTCAAACATCTCCCTGACCCCTAGACCATGTCTCAAAGCGCCACATCTGCCCGTTTTTTGAACACCTCCAGGGATGGTGACTCCATCACTTCCCTGGGCAGCCTGTTCCAGTGTTCAGTAAAGAACTTCTTCCTGAGATCCAATCCAAACCTCCCCTGGGGCAACTTGAGGCCATCACCTCTTGTCCTGTCATTAGTTACTTGGGAGAAGAGCCCAGCACCAACCTCACCAGCACCTCCTTTGAGGTAGGGAGCCTCTTCACCGCACCCCCCTTCCTTCGGCTGCGACTTTTACTACGACCGCGCCACCAAAATGCTCCTTTGGTGACTCCAAGTGGCGACCACTGCTCAGTGCAACCCAAACCCACCGCAATCCTATCACAGAATGCCAGCTTGGGAGGGACCTCAGGGACCATCTGGTCCAACCTTTCCAAGGCAAAAAAAAAAACAAACCAAAAAATCGACGTCGTTGACGTGAGATGGGCCAGCGCCCTGTCCAGCGTCGGGGAACCCAC
This sequence comes from Coracias cyanogaster, assembly GCA_033124195.1. Taxonomy (NCBI): domain Eukaryota; kingdom Metazoa; phylum Chordata; class Aves; order Coraciiformes; family Coraciidae; genus Coracias; species Coracias cyanogaster. The sequence continues at coordinate 1,753 of JAVSBS010000196.1, forward strand.
CACTTCTCTTGGGAGACTATTCCAACATTTCATTGTTCTCATTGCGAAGAACCTTCCTCTGGCCTCCAATCGGAATCTCCCCGCTGGTTTTTTCACGACCTCCCCCGCCTCGGCGCACCCCAAAACCGCCACTTCACAACCTCCCCTCCTGGCGCAGCCCTTCCAGGGACGCCCGACCGCGGCCACCCCTCGCCCGGCTCTCGGTGCAGCTCTTCCCATCACCACAGCCCGGGGGTACCGGGGCGCAGCTCCCACCCAGTGCCCAGCTCCTTCGCTGACCCCCATAGAGGGGGGTCACCCTTCACCGCAGCCCCCGCGGCTCGCCCTCACCCACCGCCCGCCTTCGCTTTCCCCCGCGGTCTCTTCGGCTTCTCCACCCACTTCGCCACGGCCCATGTGGAACGAGCCCGTGACTCTGACACCAAAAAGTGGGCCGGTGTGCTTCATTTTTGGCCCAGTTCTTGCTCATGTTCAAGTCTCTCTTCTCCTCCACACATTACCCACCCTCCTTGTGCTGGGGGCTCCAGAACTGGACGCAATACTCCAGGTGAGGTCTCACCAGGGCAGAGCAGAGGGGCAGAATCACCTCTCTCAGTCTGCTGGCCACACTTCTTTTGATGCGGCCCAGGATGTGGTTGGCCACCTGGGCTGCAGTTGCACATTGGTGGCTCATGTTCAGCTTTTCATCCACTGGTACCCCCAAGTCTTTTTCCACAGGGCTGCTCTCCAGCATGTCTTCTGCCAGCCTATCTTGATAACGATTCAGTTTACAATCCACATATAAACATATGTAAATCATAGAACACATCTACGCACATTAGATAGAAATGGATTTCAATGACAAAATTTGGCTGTAATTCAATATGTATCTGCTGTGGTTTTATCCCGTAGCACATTGTGATATATGTTATTTCATGCAAACATAAAAATGGACGGTGCATGCATTGTAGCATTGTGGTCTGAGGAATTATCTGTAGCTTTGACCGCCTTTCAAAACTTAAGACAATATAATTGATATTTTAATTGATTTGTAATGAAGTAGTTGTTTTGAAATCTTCTTCATTCTTAATAAATCTGTAGCACAGATCTCAGAGGATTAAGGAAAAGTACTTGGCCTTTTCCTTATCCCCAGAATCTTCATGCATAGATGAATGTCTGCATCAATAGTCTCATCTCCAGACAAATTATCTCATTTACATATTTTATGCTTTCTGCTTAGAATGCTCTAATGGATAGCCAAGCTTTAAATCGTCTGCTGTCAAACACAACTGGTTAAGATAAAGTAGAAGATATAACTTTGATTCCTTTCATGATCTGATACTGAAGAAAATAGTGTAGTTGAAGATTGTCTCAGTATATCCACGTCAGTGTGACTCTGGGACCCCTGATACCACCTAAATGCCTAGGACAAGTCTCCCCTTAAAAAATAATGACCACTTGAGGTTTCAAGGTGGGTGTCCACATTGCTATTGTATCCAGTGAAGATTAGACATCTTAGGACCTTCAGTCCAGCTAGACTGCTTTCTTTCAGAGGTTCCTTCAGGGAACCACGCATTTCTAACTATATTACAAGGTAGAAACCTTGGTAATGTCCTTGGTGCAGGCTGTGTCTGTTACATATTCTGCTTTACAGGCTTCTGTTGAGTAAGTTATTCTCCGTGCAGAGTGCAGAAGTGTTGTGGTTCACTGACTAACGGCTGCGAGCCCACTTCCTTGTATAGCAAGATTAATTTGCTATAGGATGAAGGAAATAGGCACCCTTGACAGGCAGCATATGTGTCCTTTCAGTGGCTGAAAGGAATAGTTATCCCAGTTAGTAGTGACCTTTCAGTTCTGCTGAAAGGCAGCTTAGTATTGTTCCTTTATTTGAGGATAGATAGTGCTGCTCTTCCTCTGCTAAGTACTGCTAAAGAATAGCAGAATACAGCCTGTCATAAAGTGTAGACTTCTGCAGAGATGGCAGGTGATCTTTTGGGTTCCTTTTCTCCCCTGAACTGTACTGTCAGTCATTTTATGTTTGATCTTTCTTTATATTTTACCACTGATAGTTTGTTGAAAAGCGAGCAGAGAAATTTCTGAAAACCACCTGTCTACAGACATCATGCATGGATTGCTGTCTTTAAAAAGAAAACCCCATCTGAACAGCTTCTAATAAGGAAATTTTCTCAGATTCACATAAAAGCCTGAGTTCTATATGTACAGCTAGGAAATCAATAGGCAGTCCCTGAAGCCACTGCACATAAGAAGCCAACTTTTATAATGCATATTTGTCTGCACCTCTGGAATTTGTCTGCAGTTCTGGAAAAAAAAATCTGCTCAAAACAGCATCAGTCTATGTGAATAACAGAGGTAAGGAAAAAAAAAAACAAAAAAAAAACCAAAAAACCAAACAACCAAACATCCCTCCAACCCCCAAAACAAAACAGGAAAACATTTTGCAACGTATAGCTCATCAAATCTTTGAGAACTACTTTTCTTTAATCTTGTCAGCACCATGAAATGCTTTATCTTGCCCACAATAACAAAGAGGGCACTCAGCTGCTCTTTAGTGCACTCTTACATTCAAGATGTTCGGAATGGTGAGTATTTCTTACAGCTCATTTATGGTACCTTCATGTACAGTGGCTTTTTCACATTAAAAAAAAAACAAAACAAAACAACAAACCAACCAACCAAAAAAAACCACGTTAAAACACTAAATATTTCGCAGCCATAAAATTAGAATCAATGAGTTAGTAAGATCACAAAATGTTCAATAGCTTAGCTATTGAAATCTATATGTTCTTTCACTCCCACATTACAGAAGAGCTTATACTATGCTCATCCCCAACCAATTGAAACTATAAACACATTAAACACAAAATCAGCTAATTATGGTATAAGGTGCTTTTTCTTTTAACATATATAGGGCCTTAATAGCTACAATATGCATTACTTCTGGTATTCACTCTATTTCACTAATTCTACCCAGCAGCCCTGTCTTTTCCATCTACATTTTAACCTCACAGTTGCCTTATTCAGACTTCTTATGTGCTCAGTAATTTCTGTCAAGAAAGAAACAAGAGTTACCAGGGCATAATGGCTTTGACTTTAAATGCCCTGTTTCCTGTTTAATTACAGTTTTCTAGATATATACACTGTTCTGTATGTATATTTAGCAGACTAAGAAAAAGGAATTCATTTAGTAATAGCATTGAAAGGGTATCTGTTTTTAGATCGAACTTTGGATAGTCCAGTATTTGAACCTGTGAAAGGCTCTCTCTGTCCTGATAAATTCCCATTTCCATGTTCTAGTTGTTATTTTTCAGTTATAAAAAAATTTCTACTTTCCCTAGAAAGCAATTTACCCTTAAGGAATTATGTGCCTAATAGGCAAAGGATTTTAGATATTATTATGCTCAAATCTTTAATGCAAATATAAATACTTTTAATTACCTGTTATTTCTTTGGGTACCCTGTGAAACATTTTAGGTTTCCCTCTGTAGTCCTAGGCATACCAGAAATTATATTCATGAAACGGAAGGCTTCTAAACAGCAAAGTAATACCTTTTATTCTGATTTCTTCCATCAGGGGGTTAAATCCCCAGATCCTTAGTTAGCTAATTGATTATATTCTGCTACAGTTTCCACTTAAATGAGTGAAAACTACGTCTAGATAAGGATGCTAAAATTTGGCCTGGCACTATCTGCCCCTCTCCCAGAGGAGGCAAAGAGTAAATCCATACTGTTTCTGAAAGGGCAAATTCAACATTATTTACCACTAGTTTAGCTCTATCTTGGAAGTCAATAGTAAATCTTGTATTGATTTTAATGGGAATCATTAGGTCAGATCTGAAATTCTAAGAATCTGGAGTGACTAGTCTGTAATGTACTTTAGTACCTTCTAAAATAAGGACAAAATGCACTGTGAAGTTTTCCAAATGCAGTGACTCCTGAGGCTGGATCCAGCTAGCTCTTGTTCCTCAACTTTGTGATTAGTACAAACTTGGAGATGCTGGAAGTTAATGTAAAGAATATGGTTTTAGATTAGGTCCTGAGCTGCTATGCTCTCATGGTTTGGAAGCAAATTGTAATCATTCCTATTTTTCAAGTGCATATTCTTATCATTCTGAGCAATTCAGCAAAATTTACATTACTTGTAAGAAGAGCTCTCTAAAGTAGGTGCTGGGATACTGTAATAATAATGGGCTTAGTAAAAATGCTTAGACTGAATGTGATCTCACAATAGCAAAATGTGGCATAAGGCTAATTTGTCAAACTGCCTTGTTAACTGAAATTATTTGTAGCTTGTCAAATACTAAGTTCCTCAAATCAGTTCTTTGTAATTGAATTTCAGAGAAATTACCTTAGTCTCTTGTAGTAATGAATTTAGTAGATTGTATGTTTTGTGTATTTTCTCCAAATTAAAATTAAGTAAATACGTGCCTTTTAACAAATTATACTTTTTTAATATCTGAAAAAATTGAAAAGTTAAACTTCTCTTATTTGCGTTACACTTTAATTTAAACCTTAAGTGAGCTTGAGAAAACTAGAAGTCATCAGAAACAAATTTTGTAGGGTGGTGTGTTTTGTCATGTTCATTTTGAAAATGAAATTACTCTCCATGATAATGATTTTCTGCTATTTGCTCAGAGTTTGTATAAATTGTATTTACTCTATTTTTCCAGTCTTAAATGAATCCGTATGTTTATTTTATACCTGACTTTATAATAGATAGAAAACCGAGTTTTATCAGTGTTCTACAAGAGTATCTTCATTACATTTCATTATAACCATATCATACAAATGTCGGCTGATCGTGGGCCAGGGCACAATAAAGATCTGCCTGTGCAGTGCATGGGTGACTTTCAAAAAGCACTTAGGATTTGAATACTTGTTAGTGTCCTGACTTGCTATTAATTCATAAATATCTCTTTGCCAATGATATCTGTTTCTCAAACGTGCATAAAATGTTCTTCTAGGCATGTGTATGAGCATCTGCACTTCTCTATGATGCCTGAGAAAACTGTTTGTGAGACCTGTACCTTTTTAAGATGTCCCCAGGGTAAGGAGTTTGCCGCTTTTATTATGTCTGCTGCAAAGCCAAAGTATGGCAAAGAAATGTCAGACATCTGATGTAAAAAGCACATCACAGTGTCTGGATTAAGGAGCTTTATGCAGCATATGAAGTTGTACTGCAGTACAGTATCTTTTACATAAAAGTAATCTGAAAGGAAAAGGATAGGGATTGAGGAATTTGAAAATTTTTCCTAGTGTAACATGTCACTACCCTATAAAAGGTATTGTGTTATCAGTAACATGGTCCCTTACTGCTGATGGTTTTTGTTAGCATACATAATAGTAATAATATCAGATATGATGCTCATTATTACATGATTTATTATGTAATATGAGGATTTAGTAAAAGAACCCAATCTTGTTCGAATATGACTATAGCTAGACTACCATTCATATCCCTGGACAGAAAGAGAAAAAAAAAAACCCAACAACAAACATCTCTAAATAACTAATTCACGTGAAATAAGAAAAGACAAAAGGTAATTGAAATTGATGCTTAGTTGTCGGGGTGAGGAAGTGGAACAAGTTCCTCTTCAGTGCTATCCCTGAGAGGAACGGTGGGACCTTTGTGGCTACCCAACTGCCCTGCACACATGCCAGGCATGCTTAGCTCCTCCGCAGAGTCTCCAAGGGTGTAGCAGGTATGATCCAAAATACTGCTCTGTCCCTAATTGCATCATGGGTGTCATTTGTGGTCTTGGAGCCTTGAAAAAACCCTTTTTTTATATCTCAATGAGTTTAAATTGTACTTGGAAGATCAATAATACTGTTTTTGCAAGGGTCAATTCAAATCTTTACTGTTGAACGCTGGGGAAGGGTTCCAATTTTGGAGAATTTTTCAATAGTAGTTGCTGTTCTACCCATTAGAAACAATTTGCTTGCTCAGACAGTTACAGCGTTGTCAAGTTGTATGCAAACTTGTTAGGCTTTGTAAGCATTTAATAAAAGCTATAGCCCCATATTTTGTAGCAATATTTTTCTAATTGTAGTCTTGCTTAAGTATCCGTGGAAGACGTAACTATCTGGGATTGTTTCTGCAAGTAAATAAAACATGCATAAATAATAACTATGAGCAATAGAGGGGTGATAATGTAACTGCTGTTTCTTTAATAACCTGCAATGCACAAGCAGAAATGTTTTTGCTCCTGAGTACAGGAGTACAGTGTAGTCAAATTATAGGAATATTCTGCATTGTAAGACAAAATAGAGAGTTGTTTGGTGCTTATTCCCAAGTGGTGAGTGCTAGAGCCTCTTCAGAGACAGCGAGAAGGGGGAGACAGGGGAAGGGATTTGAAGTTCTCGAACAATATTAAAAAAAACCACATAGTAATGCTTCAGTAAAAATTGTCACTGATGCTTTGAGACTGTTCTGAAAAGCATTGCTGTCATCTCAATGGAATTTGAGTAATGTGGAAATAGAACTTTTGGTGGTTTAGTATTTCATGTAGAGTTTCCTCTGTGCTGCATTGCGAACTACAGACTATAGAATCATAGAACTAGTGGAAAATTTACTTCTAGATTTATAATCTTCGAAGAAAAATATTTTTAAACCTATGAAAATAGTTTTAGAACACCTGAAAACTTGAGTATGTGTAAGTAAATAGCATTACTAAACTTCATATTGATATGGGTTTTTTCCTGTACGTCTGCTGCAGCCTCCCATGTATATGATTAAACATATGATCAATTATAGGTTTGTGAAGTGAATGTGTGCTTTATGTGCATTCTTCCAGGCAATTTAGGCAATAGTTAACATTTCTTGCTCACTTAATTGCAGGAAAAAATTGACTAAATCAGTAATCTAAAAATGGTAAGCATCATTTTGCAATAAAATAAGGTCTTTAAACAGATATTTAATGAACTAGGAAGATTAGGTAGCAACAACATCATCATCTTTGGTAACAGTGGTGCTTTCCCAGGCCTGTAGTACCTGCTTAGGTCCCTGAGTGAATGCAGCAGTGTGTTAATGCACAGTGCTGTTACCACGTTCACACAGTAGCTCAGCTCATTCTGCCTCAGAGTGACTTGCATGCAAGAGTCTGACACTTCCAGTTCAACAGAGGACTGTGGTTTGCAACAGAAATAAAGGAATGAAACGTTGGTGGGAAAAACATTTGACAAAAAAAAGCAAAGGATTGTTTTTTCTAGCAGTAATAATAAGATAAATAAACAATAAAATGTAGCTCAGTATCTTATTTTTTGAGCAGGACACTAGGGCCCATCTCAGGTGGACAGCTTGGCCAGTATGTGTCACTGCTGTAAATGATAACTACCTGTTTTCTCTACCGTGTTCAAAAGGGAAAATAACCTTTTAGAAGGAAATGCTGCTATACTGAATTCTACAAACTGTCAGCCTCTTCTCGCTATCTCTAAGTAATTATCACAGTCCCACAGAGAGCACATGGGATCTGCCATGCAGCAGTAGAAATTGGGAGATAAGATGATGATGTGCACTTGATTCGATAGACTAACCTCATAGAGTTTTTAAGAGAAGGGTCAAGCAGCTGTTTCTTTATAGATTGCCATATTAAATCAAGTGCTGTAGCAATAACTTTTACATTATTCTGCTTCACTTCTCATAGTACTGTTTACAGAAAATGGCAGAAAACCACCCTCCAACTCTTTCTCACTGGCTATACGTTTATTATAAATCTTTACTGCACAGTGAAATTTTGTAACATGAGATGTTTTTCGTTATCTGTTTTCAGTTTTCTGTATTAGACTAAGCTGTGATATTGCACATCACAAGTAACTGAATTCACTGACAATTTACCTCTGAAAGCAGGATAACGCGAGTTTCGAATGAACTGAACAATTACATTGTTAAAGGGAGCAACAAGGTATTTTGTAGCATCATTTGTTTGAGATGAAAATTCTGAAACAGAAAACGTTACACTGTAAATTAAAAAAACTATTATCAGGGCAGGAACTGATATTAAATAAGGTAGTTTGATTTTCTTTTTTTTTTTTTTCTGTGGAGAAAGTAATCTGAGATGTATGATTTGAAGACAGCTATTAAGCAGTTTCACTTTCATTACAGAATGTCCCAGCTTCAAGTCAGAGGAACTCAAATGCATTTACTAACTGCAAATTTAATATAATAGAAAATAGTGATTAAAGGAATGTAGTATCTGCTAATGTATGCTCATTAAGACTTACGAAAATTGAAGTAGATGACTTCAGATTAGAAAAGAGTTCTATTTTATAAAATGTTTTTTACGCTTATTTTTACCATGACAATTCAGCTGATATGTCAGAGCTCTGCATTCTGAAAGGAGCAATGCACAGATGGAACTACAGTTTTGAGTTTCACCTAAATGTTATTCAGATTTGACAGTATCCTTCTGTTATCAAACAGTGTACAAGGAAGCTAAAAAAAACTCCTGAAGTTGCTGACTACTAATTCCTCCTTTCTGAGGTCCCATGTTAAATTCTCTTTAAAAAAGCAAAATGCACGAAAAAATGCGGAAACAAAAGTATCTCAGATACTTCATAATTTCTCAGAAAACCTTTTCAACTTAAAGGTTTTGCATAAGTATATCTCTAAATGCCATAAAGATAGATGGACCATACTAATATATTCCTTACTTGCTAATATATTCTGTCATAGTGTATTGACCCCACCTTCTGTCTTAGGTCAGGCCTCCACTGGGGACTTTAACAATCTTTATTAGCAAGTTTGTTTGTGTCCTCATGAAGGTAGTTTTGAGGTTAGCTTTTATAAGCAAAGATTGCTGAAGGAGGAATAAAAATAATCATTTTTTCATCAAACCATCCCTTTACTGAATATGAGTAGTGACTGAACATGGTTCTACAGCTCATTAGGAGAAAGGGAAGATAGATGAATGGAAGAATTTGAGAGTTCTAAACTGTAGACATTGCAATTTGCTCTTCCATCTACCTTTCAAATCTGGATGGAAAGGAAATTAGATAATAACTGAGACTAGTTCTTTCTGGCCTTCTTGGAACTTTCTGCCAATGCTGCAAAGACGCTGCAACACAGTCTGGTATTATTCTGCCAAACCTCAATTTGCCGTTGAATAAATGAGTCTGACAGAATTGACTACTTTAAATGTATTGAAATTTAGCTGAACTTTATCATGTAGACATCTAAATTTGGGGGTCTAGACATAGGGAGAAGCATCATATGTTCACTATGTTTTGGCACACTTTCCAAGGCACCAGCTTTTACCTGTTATTTATGCAGGATATTGTTAGAGTGATCTTATGGCTTATCTTCTATACTTGTTATTACATTTTTATATTTAAAAATATTTGAAACAGAAACCAAAAACCTAATGTCTTTAGTGGACTTCTTTGGCAGTAACTATTGATATAAACTGAATGTGTATGTATTACATACACATGAGCCCCTAGAAGAAATAAATTGTTGTTGTACATCAGTAACTGGAAGCCAACTTTGAAATATGAGAAGATATCTCTGCTAACTGACGTATAGTTGGTCTCTGAAACATAGAAAGAAGGGAAATGAGGATGATCTCCTTTTTCTCCATATGAAAAAGAATTAAATAAAGTTGGAATCTTCAGCATGGAAAAGAACTGACTGAAGGGTCATAGAATGTAAAGCTGTGGATCAGTTTGCCACAAGACATTAGGGATGCTGAAAGTTCCACGGAATGATGGTGGCTGGGAGAGCACTAGATGCTGGCCCTCAGTCATATGCTGTTGATTGTTGCAAGAGATGGGATAATGGCCTAGAAGGATCTTAGGGAATCCCTAAAGCAGTTCTCATGTTTTTTGAACAGAATCACTAATGCCAAAAGTTATTCCACTGAAAATCACAGATCAACAAAAAAAGAAAGTGCCCCAAAACCCAGCAGCAAAACAATTTTACACTCTTTTGGAGATGTTACAGAATTTGGTAATATGTAGACATTGTGATCAGCGTGATTTATATATTCTAGGAAACATTGGGAAAAGACAGAAACAAACGCATTACCCTAAAAAATGTTCTGGTCATTCCCAATCTTCCTGTCTTAAGATACTAAAATGCAAGAAATCTGAAGTACATTGTGACTTCTGCAGGTTTTACACATATTTTAAACATATTTCTTGGGTTGTTTTCAGACACACTGATTTTGCTGTTTGATTCTTTAATGTTACAAATACCCAAAGATATCACTGCTGTCTGTATCATTCTGATTTTCTCTGAACGTAATGTTCACATGGTTACCATTTTCAAGGTTGAGGTTTAATCTTGTGTACACTCATTACATGCATGGACTTGACCACCCACAACTCATTGGGGAAACTGATGAGGAAGTTCTTACTGAGAAGAATATCTTGAGAATATGGTACTTTGTGTATCAAGGATCAGTGAGGCTAGTGATATAGTCAGAAGAATTCACTAATGTGTTTCTTGTTCTTGCCATGATCTTTGAAAGGCAGAATTAGTGTACCATAGGAGACATATTTTTCCCCACTGGGAAATGCTTGTAGTTAGTTACAGGTAAACAATTAAGGACTGTGGTAGTTGAAAAAAACATACTCATCATACAAACACCATGTATTTGTCAACATATTGCTAAATAGTTGCAGATAGTTAAAGCTATCAAGTTTTACTGAATGATATTTGATCATTGTTCTAAATTCAATGTGATAGAGTTTCTGCCATCCAAGAAATAACATGATTCTGAAGTTTTTTTAAAATCATGCCGTTTTTTGAATGCTTTTGTTACTGACAAAAAGTAGTGATGATTATGGCTATATTCATTAACATAAATACACAGTTACTCTACTCTTAAGCTAATGAAGCTCAGCATTAGAATTGAAGCAATAATTTTTATAGATTTAAAAGTATAAAGTTAGAAAATGTTCGTTGATAAGAATTCTGGTAGCAGAAAACAAAATTATAAACATACATTTGACTCCAGGAAAACTCAAAGTCTCCTGCAGTATCAAGTACCACGGAATTCCTGAAACAAACAGTTCCATAAAATAGTGAATCCTGATCAATGTGCAGTCAGGAGTCAGACTTTATTTTCCTTAAAGCAATTTTCAGTCTTTTTAATAAAGCTTTTTTCTGGCTTTGGAACAGAAGTTGTAATGAGCAACTGAAAAGTAACTTCTATCATCTGAGTAGGGTCCAAACCTGGAGGCTGGTCTGTTACTTGGAGAAAATGATGCACTTCCTTGTTTTAGATTCACCCATTTTACTCCCTCAATGGCAAAACAAGGTCTTCAGGTAGAAAAACATGTGTGGGGTGTTTCATAGCCCTCACCTAACATGTGCCTGTATTATTACTTTAATAATTCCAGTAATCGCTTGTATGTATGAATATGCAGTGCAGTTATTTTTGTGATCGTATTTAAGAGCAAGGATGCATTATTCTCAAGATTATTGTAAAGGTATTCAGCACTTTGGAACACCGGGAATGGATTAAATTGCCTATATGTTAAACAAGAATTATAAGGTACATTAGACAAATGTGAATAAAAAAAATTGAAGTAGAAATATTAATTCCTACATGCTCTGAAAACTTAATTGTGAATTCTACAAGTTATGACTTCTGTATTTTATTCTTTGCTTTGCTATCAGATTGATACATAGTGCCAATAGCTGTAAAACCTAATTCTGGAAAATGCCTGAAAGCATTTCTACATTTAATGACACATTAAAGCATAGTGCTATGCTGAAGTCAAATCCAAAACTTCTTTTATGCCTGCTTCACAGATTTTTCCTATGCATATTTGTTAAGAAAGGTACCTTGAAAGCATATAGTCTGAAATTCAGGAAAAAGATGGGGTTTTATCTCTCTAAAACTTACTCAAGTTCCGCAAGAAAATGGATGTTTTCTACTGCTCAGCATGAAAGTCTAATGGCAATCCTAGCAATTACACAACATGAAAAATAATGGAAAAACATTGAAATCTGGACCAAAATAAGTAAAAAATATTTGTCTAACTGCTACTCTTTCATCTAGTAACTTCCTCACTTAACCCAAAAGCTGTATAATGTGCTGTAGCCAAGATGTGCTTAAATAATCCAATATAGAAAAAGTTGCAATAGGGAATACAGAAATTTCATGGAGTTTCAGTGCGACAGGCTCAAATCCTGTGATCATTCCTGCTTCCCGGCTGAGGGTCAGTGAGTTATCAAAACAGTATAATGTGCTCACAGGTGAACATCTGGCACTGCCCTTGGAACACTTGCCAGCTAAATGTTTGCTGGCCAGCAGTGATTTATATGGCCCACTGGTTATCTGACAAAATAAGAGGTAATTTCCTGTCTGGGAGAATCATCTCTCTCCAGAAGTATACTACTCCTGGCTGTAGTGAGATAGGTACGTCAAAGAGGAAAATATTTCTCCATTTAAAGACACTTAAATAGAAAGGCAGAATTCAGAGGAGAGTCATCTAGTTCAGGCAAGACTCAAGAGAAAAAGAAAGTGCAGTGAGCACATTCCACGTGAAGATACTTGATTCTGTCATCCAGCATGGGCAGCAGGTTGCTTTTTTCAAGCTCAAACTATTTCTTTATTGGCTATCGGCAGTTCAGGAACAGAAACAGCTGAAATAGAATTCATCCTAGAGATTAAACAATTATTCCCTTTCTTGTACCTTAATGCTTTTGTGTACTGAGGTTTCAACTTTGGTGCCCAGTGAGTGAAAACTCTGTCAGTATGAGTTGTGTCAGTTTGTAAACAAGGTTTGTCAAGACAGCATATCTAAGTAGTAGACAATAAAGAGCTGTTTTTATTGTGTTTAGAGGTATTCTTAAGTGTACTATTCAGTATAACCACTCTGCTCACCACTGAGGTCACCCCAGATCTACCTAACACTTCCAAAATCTTTAGTTACGTAAAATATTTCAGCTCTAAAAAATAACGCCTGTTTAAGATAAAGAGGAGGGAAACTAAGCTTTCATTAATTTATAGACTCTTCACAATGATAGTGAATTGTGAATTCAAATGAAATCAAATGATGGTATCTAGGAAAACCAATTCTGCAGCTAAGCTTTTTGACCTGTGGAGGGCTTCTTTTAAATTCAGACCTAGTAATTGTGTGATCTTTAGCATACAAGCCAACTCCAGCCCGGGGGAGAGAGAATTTGATGTGCATCTTTAGCAGTTCTTATTTACCCCCTTAAAGCCTCTCACAGAAACACATAATTATGTAGTTTAGCTTTTTATGGTTGCAAAGAAAAGCTTAGTAATATAAACTTAGGCCTGAAGATAAATGAGAGAGAAATCTTACCTGTGCTATTTTAAAACCAGTCTCATGATAAAAATATTTGCAGTTTTGGAAAGTTTTGGATAAGCTGACTTGTCGCTTTTGCCTGTCACATCTTGGAAACCTCTAACTACACACTTTCATTGCTGTAAATGTTCTGTGTGTCTCGCCAATATAATGATGAAATGCTTATTTACAGCTTTGTGCAGTATGTCTAATAAGAGAGAAAAAAAAATCTCAATATTGCAGGAATTTATTCAAGGGTTTTTTACAAAGAACTAAGTTTTTCACTGAAGGGTCCAGCTGTCTGGTCACTTATGCTTAAGTCTCATTGATATATTAACCAAGCAGCCAAGTATCTTAGACATGTCCTAATTATAAAGTAGATTATGTCTCTTACTTGTAACTTGCCTGTAAATCATGTTTGCAGTAGACTTGAAGCTTTGTTTATCAAAATGTAGCATGAATCAGGGAACACTAAAGATAATTTTCGAATTAAATTATCTACATTATGAGACTATACGGTACACATAGGCCAGCTTAATAAGAACTGAAAGAAAACAGTCATGTGTGTATCTGGGGAGCAATAAGTAACCCACTATCCAGTTATTACATTGATATCGTAGTGTGACCCCAAGAGAATTCTTGCCTGCCTTCATCTGTTTTGAAGAAGGAGGTTATAAAGGTAATTAAAAAATCCTAATGATAAATTCCAGCACAGTTTTTATTGTTTTCTCGTAACAGAATGACACCCAATGTTGATTTTTGTAATATAGAGAATCTGTCAGTAAGTGTAAAACTTTAGCAGAATTGAGTGCAGACAATTATAGGCCAACAAGTTTTAAATTGCATTGTATTCATATGAGAGATCATGGCAAGAGATCTGTGTGTGTATTTCTTTTTCTGCTTGTTAAGTATGTTTTTGCTGGGAGTCAAAAGAACATTGCAGTTCGTGCTGTATTAGCAGTTACAGATTACTTCTTGGATTGTGTATTTTCTTTTCTTTCACCTCTTTTTAAAATGAGTGAGTTTAAATGATTTGAATAAAGATTATGAAGAACTTTACAGGTTAGGCAAAACAGGGAAAATGCCCAAGACCAGGTGATCGGAAAGCAATTTGTTGTGAAATGTGACTCCTTATTTGGAACGATACTAGATCAGATGTCTTTAAGAGCAGACTTAAGAGTTTTTAGAAGTTAAAGTATTTAAAGTTATTAATTATATTTCATTAATGCATTGCAGGCGTGAAAATGAAGCAGCATGTTTTCTCTCAAAAACCCCACATTTCTCAGCAATTCTTAATGCTCATATAAATGTGCTAAACCCCTGTTATTTTCATTTTATTATCTTGTAGAAACACCGAATTGGAACACCCAGTCATGATAATTTTTCATTCAAATTGATCACAGCTTTGAAATTTGTGCTCTGAAAGGGATCACATCATAAGAAAGATAAAAAATTAGGTCATTTGAATATAGGCGAAATTATCATACAACTAGAACACATTCATATCTCTTCTTGCATACAGCCTTTCAGGCGAAGTTGCACGTACAGCATTTTCATATTCACTTGAATGTTTTAAGCTTTAATGAATTATGAATGATATTATAGCTGCTATTGCCTTACACAGCACTTTGAAAAATGTTTCTAATTACAGTGACCTGTGACAGTTCTCATTAGTTTGTCACTCTGAGTACTCTCTTGAAATTAGGAATGTGACAGGGTTCAAATAAATATTAGTAATTTATAACAGACAGTATTTGTTGTAATAATGACATAAAATAATCCTTTCAAAGTGAATAATTTATTTCTGATAAAATCACAGAAAGACAACTTTTCTGAAAATCAGATTTCCAACATTATTACATTGCAAAGCAGGGATCTAATAATAGAAACGCTTAGGTCCAGTCAGACTTTGCCTATGGCAGCCCCTAGGAGGAGTGCATAGAAAAAATGATGTCAAAAGAAACTATGTCCTTCGTTCTGTGTGATGCTTTCTCTTCAGGGCTGGCACGAAAGAGAGAGCCTCTGTGCAGCCCCGGTTAAATCAAGGGTGAGATCCCAACAGCCTGGTCCCCCAGTGAAATAGATGACTAGATAAAGCCAAAGATAAAAGTCAGAGCAATTTATATCTATCAAGTTGTGGTAAGAAGGGTAGCTTTACTCCTAGACGGGTTTCAAAACTTTACTTTTCACTAGCTGATTTTGGAACATAAAGAATAGACATATAGCCATTTTGTTGTACTGTCTCACTGTGGAGCACCCTGGGTTGTGTGCGCTGTATTTCTGCAGGCCTGAGGGCACATGCTATCGATGATCTGAAAAACAGGTGCTAACCTTTGAGAGGTTCCCGTTTTCCTGTAGCAATAGGTTATGATAAGGCTCTCAAATTTCATATCTATGTATAATATGAATGCCTATATACTTTAACAAATAATAATTTAAAGGTTGACAGCTAAATAGAAAAAAGAACCCCCCTAAAATATTAATGATTTAAAAACCAAACAGCCAAAGCCATCGCCCCAGATAGTCAGCTGTAACTTGTCCTCTGTAAAGTGTAAAAGTGAGGGGCAAATCTAGCAAAATTTTAAATTTCTAAAAACCTTTCTTTCAAAGATTTATCTAAGAGTACATTTTAATGGGAAAGATCCTCCACAACAGAAGGAAGATTCCTAATGAAGTTTTCCCATTATTTGTTCTTTCATTCATTGGATACCTGTGATGAATGAATCCTTTTCAGCTCATTCTACTCAATGAACCATCACTAGAAGCAGTGCTTCTATCTTGGAATGTAAATGCTTTACTTTTTTTGAGGGTTGAGAGATGCAAAGAACAAGTGAAGTGGTATATTAAATACTAGTACCAAGCTGGGGAAAAAAATAGCCAAATTGCTGTTACAGAGGGTAAATGCTGAATGAAATAACCAGGAGGTGGGAGAAGGGAGAAAAGGGAGATGTGCTCTTCTTTGTCCTTTGGGTCTTTGGCTCTTAGTGCCCTAAAGGCCTCTGCTGCCCACCTCCTTAGCCGTAAAGGGTCTCCTCCAGGGCCAGGCTGGGGGGACCAACCTGCAGACATGACATTGCATATTATTTGGTTGTCTTTTCTTACCTGATGGTTCTTTTGTTTTACTTTCTAGCCTATTTTTAAATGCTTTTCAACCAGTAGAAAGGCTTTCATTATCACCTTGCTCTGAATTATGAGACAGAAAAATGGACTAATATGAACTCTATAGGATATTTATAAATCTAGTACAAAATTAACCATTTAAGCTATGGTGTCACAGCATTAAAAAAAAAATAAAAGCATGAAATTAATGATGTCTGTTTGCAAGAAAACCTACATCAGTTCCCTTGTTTGTGTGCTAGTCCCAAGCAAATTTCATTTTCTCTCTACACCTCACCTTTTCATTTGAAGAGTAATAATACTGTTGTGGTAAGCCACTTTGAGATCTAAGCAGTCACCTGTAGCTTGTCACAAGTGCACAGTGTTCACTGCAGCCCATATCTTGACCTGGCAGTAGCTAGCAAACCTTCCCTGAAGTCAGTGGATTTCTGCTCGTGCAGGTTACTACTTGAAGATTCTGTGTATCAAAAACCAAACGTAGCTGATCAGAGCTGATAAGCATTGCACTCATTCAATGTAATCATACTCAGTTACTGAATTCTAAGCATATGAACAAGGCATCTGTGAAACTCCAGTAAGAGATCAAGGTACTGTATGGTAGAATAATATCAACACTTTTTATTTGTGTTTCTTAAGAAACAGCACCTGTTTTTACATTGAATTGTCATTTGCATTTCATTTTAACTATGCTTTATTATTTAGGATTACTTTAGCTTAAAATAATCATCTGAAGATAGTCCAAAATAAAATCAAGGTGTTGCAAACTTTTTGTATTATCAATGCATAATTCAGCTGTATCCAGATCTATAGTGCTGTTCCTCCTGCCTTCTTCATCACTGTCTCTAGTAAAAAAAAAATCTGAGGATGGAATGTTCTAGTGCTCCCAGGATTCCTCATTGCGTGCTTGCTAAGTCATCTAGTAAGTTGACTGTCTAAAGGGAGAGTGAGATCTTCAGTTAAGCAACACTATCGACAGCTGTAAGGAAGGGTGATGTTAAAGTGTAAAACTGAATTGTTATGGCTTAAAATAATATTCAAGTCCTCATAGTGAAAAGCTAAGCCATTCATAAATTTCATTCACATATAGATGTATTAGCGTCTTATTTTAAGATGCTTTGCTTTATCCCATTGAAGGAATCAGAGTAATGACTTTAGAACAGTTTGAACTACCTCTTCTACCCAAGGAGCTTTGAGTGCTGTGTTTTGAAGCTGATTAGGTCTTTTCTTCAGAACATCATTTCTTAGTTGCAACAACTTACAGGCATTCTCAAAATTCTCATTCCACTACATATATTGTTGTTTTAATTTTAGCAGCTCTTCTGTTAATTAAGTTGTACCTGTCCTGGCAAGGAAGATGGGCTAGAAACAAGGCACTGGCTTTAAGACCAAGTAGCCTGGACATGCCCACAGCCAGCTTCTCTTACTGGAGATTTTGCTCTTATTAGAGTATGCTAAAACAGAGGTAGGGGATGAGCTAGAAGTTTAGCAGTGCCGCTAATCAGAAACACAGAACTACAACTTTTTTACTGACCACCTTTTATTTAGCAGTGCCCACATGGACTTAGTTACTCTCTACCTCCTGAATTAGCTCCTGTTTCTACTAGTATTTACTTGAAAATTTCTCAACTCTGTCTGCTTTTCCTTTCCACCAAACAAGAGTTCTGCCCAGAGCAGGGCTATTTCTCAGAAAGGGGTCAAAAAATAATAGAAAGGATTTTTTCACAGTCAGTTTGGGAGTCCAGAGTTGGTTTAAATTTTTATTAATTTTTTTTTTAATGTAGAATAACTTCTCATAATTAAATGAGTTAGTAAAATTCAGAAATGGGGAGTTAAGGATTTGTCCTATTGATGTGTACTATTTACTCAGTAGTTCAGACTAATAGAATGTTTATCTGTCTGTTTTCCATTTCAAATTCTTACTCTAGGACTATTTCTTATCAACAGACATTAGAAGGGCCCTGGGGTTACTGTGTTTTTCCAAAACAGAAGCCTAATGTTATTATTCCATCCATCAGTGCTGCCAGAATACACGAATTAAAAATCTTCCTGCTTGTCTCCTGTGACAGCACCAGTTGAAGATGACAAAAATTGGGCTATAGAAATAAGCCCTACTGTCATCAATATTTGATGTGTTTTTTTGTCACTCTGTACTGTCCTATTTCCCGTATCAAAATACCAGGAATATTACGAGTATACTAAATACATGGAAAATGCATAATGCCCTGCTACCTTCACATACCACTTTTACTTCAAACTGTGTAAAAATTCTGCTACATTTTGATAGGGCAGTGCAGCACATCAGTTCCACGAAAGAACCACAGGCTTCTGTTTACTCTGCACTGTCTACATAAAGGAGGAAATCCTTGCAATGTGGGAACATGCTGAGAGATCTCACCCTGAACATATTTCTACTACATAAATCGTGTGCAACTTGGCTTGTGTTTGACTTCAGCCATCTAGAGAATAACATCCTTTTATTTTTCAGTCTTCTACTTCAAGAAATGAAAAGGCAAAGAGATCAAATGCACACAAGGCATAGCGTCCTTGTGTTTCTTCCTCTCAAATCCCAAAAGCCTTTTTTCTTGCTTTCAGAACAAGAAGGAAATTGCTCTATTTTACTTAATCCCTCTTGTGCCTAAAGTTATTGGCCAGGAGTAATTAATCTGAAAAATTATGAATGAGCTATTCTCATTAGAAAAGAAACCTTCCAAGATATCAGGGGTGTCTTGCTTAACTTCCTGCTGAGGTCGGCTTCTAGACCACAGCTTTGTGGTTGGAGGTTAAAATACGTTGTGAAAAATCTTCTACTTCTGCAGTAAGGACAATTGCTTTTTACAGGTCCGACCTGAGGACAGGTTGGTATGTGTAACTCTGGGAGTAGAAATCAGTTTTGCAGATTTCTCTCACAATTAATAAATTATAACCTTCCTTCTATTGTCCTACTTTTCTTGCACTTCAGATGGAGTGTGCAGAAATCACCCTCGGCAAACTTAAGCCCCTGAAGCAAACCACCTTTTCCGAGAGGCCTTTTAGGAATAAAATAGGAACTAAAATAGAAATCAGATGCTCTCTTGGGAAAAGCATGTCTCATCTAGAAATGTAAATAAGAATCAGATCCCTGATATGCAGCCGGTGTCACGGATTTTCCTCTAAACAGATGGTGAATAAGCTTTTCCTAACAGGACACTCTTTCTGTGAGCCTCATAGTAGAAATAAAATATTTCTTAATAAAATAAAAGATTGAACATAATAGATGGAAGCATTCTTTATTGATGAAAAAGAATTACTATTGAAAAAAATTATTTGAAGAAACCTCTTAGTTGAATCTGTATGTATTCTGTTGTGCCATGTTACTGGTGTGTTTTCTACTTCTCTTTGCTTTGTGGCAGGATGTTACCTTATACTGGCTACTCCTCTTTCTTCACAAACAAATTAAACTCCTATTCATTCTACATCCTTATTGGTAGATTTATTTCTTCCCCTACCAGATCTTCTAGAACCACCAGTCTCTCTACCACATAAACCACTGTATATTTGAAAATATGTTCGCTGAGAAGGGAATGGAGGAGATGTGAGCTCATCATGTGTTAGGGAAAAACAGGTACTTTTAGAAATGGCTGTACAAGATAATGTTGAGCTCTGGCTGTTTGATACTGTTTCTCTGCTCAAAATTGCTGATCCTACAGCTGAATGAACAGAAGAAAAATTATATGAAGACTCTCCATATACTTCAATGAAAAGTGAGGCACCTTAATCTACCAACAAGTACTGTTTAAGCTTTTCCATCTACATGTGTGAAGAAATTCATAAGGGAATAGGAAATGGCACTTGTGGCTCTTCTAAGAGAATAATTAAAGATGATGTAAAGAAAAGCAGGTATTTTATTTTAAGGGAGCTTTTTTTGTTTCTTCTTATACCCAGTTTTATCTGGTAACATTTCAGAGGGGTTGAATGCATAACTAATTTTAAGCAACCAAATTATGAATTTCCAGATGACTGACGTATAATTGCAGTTTGCTTTCTGAACGTGGTATGATCAAGGATTAACATGTATGACTGGAAGTATATTTTCGTTCTTTGAAGTGCAATCAATGATCCTCAACTTTTTCTGCAAATTAGAAAACCTTTGCAAATTCGGAGCAGTGTGTGTGGAAGTGCTGGTCAGCATTTGCATTCTGTGAGTTTGATAAATAAACATAAGTCAGTAACAATGTGTAAAATCAATTAACTAAACAAACGATGCGTAGCACTCCAAAGGTATAATTCTAAGTGCTGCAAATGCAGTGATCTGCATCTCCAGTTATGCTTACCAAGATAAGGAAAGTAGAAATATGCATTTTAAAATGCAAGGTATTTGCCAAAGAGTAAATGTAAGTTTCTGTTGAAATTAATGAGAGAATTCTGGTTTGTAATCACTCATGTATATTTTGATTAGTGAGAAGTCCAACATTGCTGGTACCAGTATCCACAGTAACGCATAGTTCAAACTTTCAAATGCAATTATAGGAATTTAATTAGGGAAACATGTGTAACATTAATTTAATTTTCTGTTATTATGTTATCTGGTTTCCATGAATGGAAAAAGTAAAACTGTTGGTTCAAAGAGCATTTTAAGTTTGTATATATATTCAATAGCAATATCTGCTGGAGACATACAAATGCAGAGAAAGAAAAGTAAAACGTAGGAAATACTTCATTGTGGTTTTTTGTTTTGCTGAGAACAGGCATGAGAAGTTGATTTCAAAGTGTAGTACCCTCTGGTTGCATCTCGTGGCATTCTTTGGAATGGATTCACCATTGGCCTGCATCTTAAATGAAAATTTGTGGTGCTACTGCATGTAAATAGTACTTTACATCTGTTGAACAGTAATGCAAGTGATTAACATCCGGTTAAACACAGCTTGCAGGTTCTCTGTGAGTCTGGAGTTGAGGACATGAGGAGATGATCATCTTTTGACTTAGGTACTGGAGTTGCTAGTGATTGTGATAGATGCTCCTGATGACCTGAGAGGGAAAAAATGAAGTATCCGTCTTACCTGGCTTTAAATCCTGGTGATGTTCTTACATTTGATCCGGCTCTTGTGAGCTGGTGAAGTAACGACTGTGAGAAAGCAGCAGTTGTCAGTCTATGTGTCTTCAGTGTGTATCTGCAACAGGAATTACCCAGCAGCTGGGGCAGGCCTAGGCTAGCCAGGCTCCAGGGTAATGGTACTATCGGGCCACAGCCAAGGTTGCCCACCAGTGGTTTGTTGCAGTCCCACAGTGGCGACTGGCAGCCAAGAAGAGAGGTGTGCTCCTGGGCTGCCTCACGGCTCATCCTCTGCCGCAGGGGAACCAGAGAGATGTGCAGTCCTGTGCAGCACCTGGGCACCCCAGCTGAGGAAGCCTGCCCAGCCTGCCCTCAGGAGGT
Source organism: Coracias cyanogaster (assembly GCA_033124195.1). Taxonomy (NCBI): domain Eukaryota; kingdom Metazoa; phylum Chordata; class Aves; order Coraciiformes; family Coraciidae; genus Coracias; species Coracias cyanogaster. The sequence goes on from JAVSBS010000196.1 coordinate 23,537, forward strand.
CTGAGCCTCGTGGTGCTGCACAGAAACAAAGTAATGAGCGTTTAGGCTGGTGAAACCTCCTTTTTTGGAGATTCTTGTTTATAGCTCATGATAGTGTTACAAAAGGAATGATTTCCTATACCTAGGTGGTGTAGTTTCACTGAACCCTCTGTGCATACCGAAGATATAATTTAGCTCAGCTCTTTCAGAGATAGACAAGGGCATACAGAGATTCAAGAAAGACCTTTTAGCATATCAAAGAGGAAGCTATTATCAAAAAGATCAAGATGTTAAATGGCTGTCTCTATAATTTTAACATTTTTCTTCCTTTAAAAAATTCCCCTCTCCTTTTAAGAAAATAGTAATTACAATAGGACTTATAGAATCTTTCACATTTTTCTTATTTGACCATTTACTGTCTGCCAGAGAACTGGATACTGGTAGTTGCTATGAATAATATTTTTGCTTTTTAAGTATTAAAAGTATACAAGTGTGTAGTGGCAGGGATTACTCTATTCCTTAGATGATTCAGTATATTTTATTAACCGTTTGTTACCAGTGTCATTTTCAGCCAGTATTTTCAAACATTTTAGTACAATTCTTTCTTACACGCATATTTTATCAGGGAATGTTTTAAAAACATGTTTCTGATACATGTTGGACATTCCTCTGGGCTTTGAGGAGAATTGGTTTAAAAAAGGGGTTGTGGTTTCTCTGAAAGGGGGTGTTTCAGATAATGACATTTATCTTTAAAGTGTTATGGGGTTTTTTTAACTTGAGTCGCTGAGCACTTTTTCTTAATAGGAGAGGGATTTCTAACATGATGAAAAGGATGTCTTGACTTGGAACATTCTACAAAAAGATTTTTACCGGGGCAGAAGGGTGCCTGCACCATGAAAAATAAAATAAGCTTTAAAAGAATAATAAAATAGTAAACAGTGCAAGTGAAAGAACAAACATATTATATATATATATATATATATATGAAAGAATCCTAACTGTGTGTTGTTTTTCTTTTTTGGCAAATGCCTTTTTAAAGGTTCAGTTCATATGTTCTTAAGGGCTGGTTTACTGTTGCTTTAAATAATTGTAGTCATATGCATGGATGAAAAGCATGTATAACCCAAACTTTTCTGGTTTGGTTCATGTGGACTCTCCAATGCTTATGCTTGTTGGAGGTTATTTTAAACATTTTCTTGAACTGTTTATTTTTTCTGTATCAGATATCCTGCTGTTCTGCATCAGACACTACTTCTCTGTTTCAAATAAATAACTACATGACAGAATGCAGCCGAAAGCTCGTCCAATTTGATCAAGCATTGCAGTTCTCTCTTCTGTTGCTACGTAGCTAAAGCACAGTGTGCTATGACTTCAGTTGGGAATAGCTGAATTGATGAGGGTTTTCCATATATTTCTTTTTAAAAAAGTCTTATTGTTTCATGAATGGAAAATTCCTTGAGCAAGCTTCCTTACTTGATTACCGCTCCTTATACTCACTGTTATCATGCATGGGTCATGCTAGTAATAAAGTGTTTTTATCCTCTTTCTGCGTAGTTCTGTAGAGATGACTGAAAAGGCTTGTAACAGTTTGAATCTTTTCCTTCTCACTTTAAATTAGAGAAAGTCAGTGTTGAAGCTTTTCTGTATTAAAAGTGCTGTTTTGCAATAAATCACTCAAACCAGGAAAAATCTTTGATTATGAGGAATCTGTCAGAGGTGTGATGTAGGTGTGCTACGAAGGTAACCATCAGTGCGACTAAGCACTATTTACCCCACAGTTCTTTCAACTTTCTGTACGTGACAGGTCTGTGTAATTTCTGGGATTTGTGGGGGCACCTTATATGAATGCTTGTATGAATGCAGTGTCCTCATATTAAAGGAAGAACACAATCTACTGGTTGCATCTTGCCCTCTGCTTAAGAGGTCTGAAACAATCATTCCCTAATTACTTAGTAGTCTCAGTAATGCCAGCTAGAATTATTATTCTCTGTCTTGCACATTTATCACGATTACAGTACACAGCGAATGATCATAATTTGCTAGAAGTAACAATGTAGTCAAGCCAGATGCTGTTCATGAATGTGCTGCATCTTACAAACAGTGAATGTTCTTTTATCATTTTCTCCCCATTAATATTCTCTATTTAAAAAAAATCATCTATCCTACTGTTTCAAATCGTAATTCTTAGGAAATAATTGACCTGAATAATGCATGAACTTCTTAGCTGTAAATAGTGAAAGATACAGTTAAGATTTTCCAGAGATATATTTAACTTAAGGTTTATATAGAAATGAAGTTGCTTGTTTTGTTTTGATTCTAGCATCAAAAATTCATTTATTATTGAGCTTTGTTTGGCATTCCTTCAGGTTCAAACTTCTTGGGATTCTGAGTATAATCACAGCAGATACGGGTACACCTCTTATTGCTTGGCTGGGCACAGAAGACTTAGAAGCAACCCTAGAGGAAAAAATTCACTCCCTTGATGCAGTCTTTACAATCATTAATGCTTTCTGGCTCCAGCGTGGAAGTGGGTTGTGCTAGCAGAGCAATGTAATTAACCTTCTTTATAAATTAAATGTGCAAATGTGTTATGTAGTGCACAGAATTTGGATAGAATTATTTCTACTTCAGTGTAGGTTTGGTTGGGAAAAAATAATTTTCTAACAGCTGCTCTGTGGCTTGGGAATTTGAAACAGCTTTTACTCTCCTTAAACCAGCTATCAAGTACCTGAGGCTAAGAATGGCTAAATGTGAAATGCAGCCATATATTATTATATACAGGATCAATATTTCAAAAGGCCATCTAAGCTCTTTGAGAAATTTGCCGTTTTTCCTTAAACCACAAAAGCAGCATAGCTGGAAATACTTGTTTTTATTTATTTATTTTTTTTTTATCATGCAAAGATGACAAAAGAATAAATACATTATTCAAGTAGTCATCATTAAATGGGAAGACTCTAACAGTTGTGGAAGGGGGAAAAAATCCTGCATGATACACGACTGTAAAGTATGCCATAAAAAAAAAAAACAAAAACAAACTCATATGAAAGGTAAGAGTTTGTTAACCCTTGGTGCATACATTTGTGAAAAGCATCCTGTTTTCTTCCTTTCCTCAAGGACAAGGGTGAGACATATCTTTTGGAAGGAACAGAGTTATTTCCTTTGTTAAAGAAATGTGATGGTTCCTTTGTCTTACCTACGTACAGCACAGAAGCTTGATGAAAAGGCAACTAAGGAAATAGCGAGCAGTGCCAGCTATAGATGCCACTAGACTGCTTGTGTACCGGGAAACGGCTGCACGTCCTGAAGGTGTACTAAAACTCAAAGCAATGACCTCGGGAAAGATCCCTACAGCTTCTGTGGGTGGTTTTACCTGAAGGGATGCATAGCAGCCAAAAGATGGGGAGGAGTTTCTACGAAACAGAAGCTCATTTATAACGTGCCAAAAATGACTCCAAAATAACTGGATCTACTTGTTTTCACTTACTTTGTCCTGAGGTGGTGGCTGGCCAGGCTTCAACGGGGTTCATTTGTTGTTCAGCCTGCGTGTAGGCTGCGGGAAAGCTTTCTTTAAAGACATTTGAGGAATTTGTGACACAAACAGAAGTACCACAGAAGTTCTAGCAGATGCTGGAAGTGTGGCAACATACATAGTTGTATAGGAGACTGTATCACCAACTGCTAACCAAGTAGGAAATCAATGTAGCTGTTGCTGTCAAAAATCATATGGCAACATTTTGACTGACTTCTCTAGAAATCAGTGATGTGACATGAAAAATTATAAATTATGGCTTTTATTGTAATGGGATAGAAACACCTTTTTCTTGAAAAATCCTTCCACCAGACTGGTTTAATTTAATATATCAAATGAAAACTGTTGTGGGCTTTTATAACAGAAAGAAGTGAAAGGTGCATTTAAAGGAGAATAGTATAAATACTTCCATCATTGAATGCAGAGGTAAAAATTTCCCCTAAAAGGATAATGTAGTAATTTTTGGCTTTGTGGGGCATGCTAAAAACAGGGAAGTTTTGCATGAGAGAAAGTACTAAGTGTTGGATGCCCTATCTTTTTAAGATCAGTTTGCGTTTTTCTTCCTCGTTACACATTTAAAGATTTCCTTTTTTTCTCTTCATTTTTCTTTCTTCTCCTTGCTGTATTTTTGTTCTGCAGTGTGTGCGTTGCTTTTAAGAAGTCAGTGATTTTCCTCATCTATACTTGTAAACAAACTAATTACGTATATTGTGTGACATGGAATTTACTGTTTCTTTAGTTTATGACTAGCATCAGAAAACAGGTATAGCTTGCCAAAACAGAGAATGAGTTGAAAGTTGTGTTATGAATCAGAAGTTGTTTGATACTGACAGCAAGCTAAGGTTTGTTGTTTTTATACTATAACAGTCTTAGCTTTTTTTTTAAGATAAGACAAACTGAAAACCACTTCCAAAGCTGTCCAATTCCTGCAATTTTAAAATAAATTCTAATCCTACATTATTTCTTACGGGATTTGTCTTAGTAGTTTCTGAAATGAAAAAAATGAGGGAAAAGTAGAAAACCCCAGCCCTCTTGTCCTTATGCATCAGTGAATCCATATTTTGGAATGAATCATTTTGTAAGATTCCAACATAAAACGCTATTCTCAAAATCTAAAAGTTGTCCTATTTTACATTAGAAACACCTAATGAATGACTGACATGGAGGCACAACTTTTAGCGGTATGTCCTTTATATAATCATTCACTGTGGGGCGCGGGATGGGTATTTACATGCCTGAATTTTTCTCCTGCATACATAAGAAAAGATATAATGAAGTCTTTTCAATGGAAAATGTTCTTCTCCACACCTGCTTTTTCCTAGACCTTCAGTTTCTAGATTTAACAGATTAGTGAGAATGTGTTAACTGTGGATTCAAATATATGAATCTTCCTCTTGACTAGTTTGTAGAAGAAGCCTGGACAACACAGGTGGTGCCTGATCATCCATTCAGGAGAATTAAAAGGGGTCAAGGGTGATGGTGTGCATTGGCTACGGAAACTGCCTTACTTAAAAATTGGCTTACTCTTCCAATAATGATTTTTTTTCATTATATGGTGAACAGCATTGCTAGATAATGAGTGGTATTTTGGTCACTGTATGTGTGTGTAAGCAGGATGATATCACTGTTGAATGTTCCAGGCAAAAGACAGATCAAGAAAAATCACAGCACTGCATGCTTATTGCTTTTATTCTTGCAGGGAAGCAAGTCATACCTAATGAAGTATATTTGGCTTCTTAGAAGGCAGAACCACCATCTAATAGCATCTGTTATCTCGGACACATAAACCTGTATTCCTCTATGTGTGTTAATACCACTTCGATACTATTGAGCTAGCTACAGTATCTGGAACAACACTTCACCAGGCCATCAGGAGGGGAAATAAACCCAAGCTAATAGTGATTAAGATGTGTCAATAATCCAATGATAAATGCCATAGGAATTGCAAATGATTATTCCCGGAGGTATTCATCTACCCTCTCAGCACAAGCTCAGGGAGCTCTGAGGCTCTGTTTATGCTGGGTTTTGGATCAGCTAGTCTATATCAATTCAAAAGGTCTGTATCAACTGTGATCCCGTGATACCTTTTGTAAATAGGATCACTAACCCCAATATGCTGCCCAAATCACACATTCTAGTAACAGTCAGTCAAACCAATTTCTCCCTATATTCCAATGTCAAGTATAAGATTCTTCACTTCCTCCTGTGCTGTTTTCCTCTTAAACCTCGTGAAAGTGAAAGCATCCAGGACTCTTAAGAAATCAAACCTTATTCCAAGCATAGTTTTCTCCTGTTTTTCCCTATTCTTCCAAGAGGTGTTTCAAAAGCTAGCTTGAAGGTCACTGCAGACTGATGACTGTGTGCCTAAACTGAGGTTTCCAAGTCATTAAGTTACTGACCCTCTTATCTATTCACAATCAGACAGCTAAATATCTTCATGTCTAGACATGTTGGTGGAAGATGTAGTTGCTATTCTCTCATGGAATATTATAGTTAATAAACAGCATTGAGTCATTGGCTTGCATATTAGAAATCACAGCAGCCAAAGAACTCTTCTGTTATCTGTGTCTGCAACAGATGCATAGACAAGTCATCCATAGCTGTATTTGCTTCTATAAACTGCTTCCTTTTCTTAAAATGAGGTGTGTAGGACACAGCAGCATATGACATATGTCACTCTCACAGCACAGCAAGGGAAATCCATTCCAGTTTTGACTGTAAAGTTGGAAAAGTAGCTGAAAACGATAGTTTAGTCAGACTACAGAGAAAATTAGTGGGTCCAGTTCTGAGTTTTGAGCATTACCTGGATGTTATAACACCAATTCCGCAGGTATGCATTAGTATGTGTATTAACATAAGGGTGTCTCTCTCCTTCCCAGAATCTCTGATGCTTTACTTTGTCCCCGCGTTCCATTCTGTATGGCTTTGCTTCATAGATTTGGATAAGATCACACAGTTTAAGGGCCAAGATCCAGATTAATTCCTGCTCAGTTGGAAAGCAGGTAGTCTGAGACCATGTAGAGATCCATCACAGAAAAAATAGCCTTCTCTGAAAAGCAACAGCTGAGACTTAGCTTCCTGAGCTCTTCTGGAGGCAGAAAACCTGTGAGGGAGTTGACAACTAAAAAAGAATGGGGCTGTTTAGATGTTGCAGGGTTTCCATCGCTCCACAGACTCCTTAGGACAGCCCAGAGATTGAAGGCAAGTACAGAGGCAGGTGTTTAGGGGGATGAAGCCTCTAGATACCATGAGTTCTTGAAAGAAAAGTATTCTTTTAGGTGCATGATTCGCATCAATGAGTACCTTGAAATCAGAGGGAGGTGGGCACATTTATTAGGATAACAGTGAAACTTTTGATTTTCCTTGGTGCTTTGAAGAACTGGCAAGCAGTATGGTAATAGGGAGTACAAAGTTTTTGCTTTGTGCTTGTTTGCAGTTATAAGTCTTTCTTGAGATATAATGAGGTAGAGTGAAAAGAAGAACGACTGCTGATTCTTTAATAACCTGTCTCGTAGGACAGCTGGAATTTCAGAGCTATAGGTCTGTGTGTTATGCAAAGTGTGAAATTTATGAAGAATCTGCCTTTCTGCCCTACTCTTTTATTCCTGTATTTGTTTCTTCTTATGTTATCTTCCTGTACCTTTCCGGTCGGGCACAGACCACGTGAAAGATTGGAAATTACCCTCCCTCCCTTAAACAGGACAGTATAGAGTATGTTGTTTTGCTAGTCAGAAAGTCCTTTGCAGAGATTGTAAGCTACAGAGGTTTATGCAGCTTTTGCAGTTCTCTTCAAAATGAAGAACTTTAAAATGCTTCACATATACTGCATACTGAAGGTAAAAGCATTGGATTTCCAATTCCATCTCAGCATTTATTACCATTTTGTACTTGCAGAGTAAATATCTCCACAGTCTACCAGGCAAGATCTAGCTTGCAGGTATGTCAGTCAAAACCAAGAAAATAAAAACTGTAATAGAGAAGTGTTTGTTTAATTGTATTGGCGTTTCTTTGATTCTCTTAAAGACCTTCAATATGTGGCCCAATTAGCACCAACAGAAGTGGCTCTTGAGTACCTTCTGCATTTTCACCATGAATGTGATATGGATGTAATTATGTGACCTTGCAATAGTGAAATGATTCTATATTCTTCTATAAGAACTAAAGCCTATCTAAGGTAAAATTAAAAGGCAGAGGAGTCATTGCAAAAAAATTATTTGGGGTTATCCTTTGAAAAAAAGAATTGAGAAAGCAGATTGGCACAGCACAAATGTAATTTTGGGGTAGACTTAATTGCTTGTAAAAAGATACTTTGACAGCATGAGTAAAGACACAGTCTTGCTTATGGAAGACGTTTTGCTTCTGTAAAGCCCATCAGTACAAATAGCCACAAAGGCCAGTGCTGCAAAGAGCCAAATAAAAAATAAAATTAAAAAAAGGTGGAGAAAAAAAGAGAAAAGGTAGTGAAATGAAGAAGAAAACGTGTGATTGCTTACCTGGGATCACCACGTAAGATTGACCTGGACACGTCATTTTACAGAACAACCTCCAGCCACTAGTTTCTGCAGTTTCCCCCTCAGCTCAACATAGCTCTCAGAGCACAGAGTTTCAGGGAAGATCCAATGCTATCATTTCCAACACCTGCTATAGTAAACTCAGTTGAATAAATCTGAAGGATTAATTCTGGTTTTGATGTAAAGCACACATCCAGGGAATTCAGAGTGCACTAGTGAGCCCTCAGAATGTTGGAGCAAGCTCCACAGGAGAAAAGAAAGGTTCTAAAAACTGTGAAACAAAAACTGTGAAACAAACAAACAAAAAACTTTCTATTTCAACTGACTTTTCTGTTGTGTATATTATCTCATTTAGCCAGGTGGTTATTATGTTGCAATATGTTAGTGAATAAGATACACAAATGAATAGTACAAAGAAGATCCCATGTAGATTCCATTTGCAAGGGAAGAACTGTAAAAGTAGGACCAGTATAACTAGAAGTGACTGGAAAGCTCCGGTAAAGGTTTAGGTCTGAGAAATATGAACATAACAAAATTAAGAAAGAAAAAACTAAAAGAGAAAATTGTAGTCAGATCTATGAAGAATTGCAAAGAAGTTGAGGGAGAAGTCTATTTGGGGTACTCAGATGACAGAGTTCCTCACATGATTTCTGTCTCCACTATTATATCTGCTTGAGCTTCTGCATATTCTTGAGCTTTCAGAGATTCAGTTTATTCAATAAAATAAATAATGGGCTGCATTTATAACTGGGAAAATTACAAGGATGTAAGCGTACATTTATAGCAGTGAAGGGAGAGATATTAAAGGGACAAAGTGGTAGAAGTTCCAGTCACGAGGTGTATGACAAAAATTGACACATGCTGGTTGCAGTCCTGATGTTTTCCTGCCTTTTCAAATTCTAGATAGCAACTGTGAGAAAATTTGAGATTAAGCTCATTCTTACACACAGATGGCATTGTTTTCATGTAGTAAAGATGCATTTGCTGAAGAAGATAATTTAAAAATTAATACAAGATGATGTTGAAGATATAATCTTTAATAGAATAAAAAGATTAAATGTTTTGCTGAGTATCTGAAAATGCTCTGGGGACAACTTGTGTCCTTATACTGCACACAGAAAAAGAGTTGGCAGAATGTAACAGAGTTATTTTTCATTTTGTAAACAACACATTAGATCTTGTGTCATTTAAGAAAAAGTAGATTGTAAAGTAATGCTGTAAATGTTGCATGCTGTTATTCTGATCCAGTGTGACAATGTAGATGCTATAAAAAGTAACAAGAGAAATTACGTTTTTAAGTGCAATTAATCTGCCTGCTTTTGAAAATTTTAATATTTAAAGCAAAATAAAGCCCTTTTCTCTTCCTTTGAGCTAGTCTCAACAACTTTCTAGCTTCGGATATTTGGTTTTGGTTTTTCCAGATTTACACTTCTACTATTTTACTATTGTTTTAGCTTGTCCATGGATTCTGCTGCTACTTGGGCAATATTACAAAAGAGCTTTGTTTCTAAAAAAAAAAAAAAAATTATTCCTTCATCTGGGTCTCTTTAGGTGTTATTTCATTCTTTCTGCTTTCATGAACATGCACTGAGCTGGATTATGAAAAATGCCTTGCTACAGTAGTAAGACTTTTCATAATTAAGGTAATTTAATTCATAGCTAGAAGAGAAACATTCTGTTGAATACATCTAAATTTTTGGTCAAAGATTTTAAATGTCTGTTAGATTTAACCTCTCTCTGAGTATCTTTGTAAATAATTTTCCAACATAATTAAGTTTATTTGTACGGAGTTAGAGACATTCAACAGATCTAAACAGTGTTATTTCTTTGTCAGTTTATATATGTTGAGACTCTCTGGAGGTCTGTTAAGAATATACTTGTAAGTGTGTGACTGATACGCACTTTTGTCTCTTACGCAGGTACATACACCTACAGGTATGGTCTCATTTACAGTACAAGTAGCTTTTAAAATACCTTGATGTGGGACACATAGATATAGGAGGTGATATAAACATTTTTACATGAAATTTTGCTTCTATTCTTTACTAAAAGTGCCTGAGTGTCTGTGGGCATGTTGACATACATTACATACATCTTTTCTTTTCTCACAAGGAATTAGATAACATTGTAATTTTGAAGTTGTACTTGTGGTTTATAATCAGTCAAGAAATAGCAGGATAATAGTCTGTGTTAAACCATTAATGTTGTATCATTACGTGAACAACAGTTGTTCTATTTTGAACAGCAGATATTTGAGCAGACTTGAACAATTTTTCATTTTCATTTCCTTTTCTCCCTAAGTTAATGAAATGCTTTACACACAATCTTCCAACTGAACTAAAAAAAAACCAGCTAGAGAATAACTTAATACATATATCTTTTTAGAGTTTACCAAGACTTTCAAAGAAATTGAAGGTGATGTAGAAATCATTTTTACAAGAATATTTGTACAGCTTACGGCTAAAAATACTTCTTGTGCCCTCTTGTAACTCTTTTTGGTTTTTTTTTCATGCTTCCTAACACCAAACTCTATTGCAGATTAACGGAAAACCTCTAATCAATTTTGTATGTAACCAGCCATTATTTTTGTTGTGTTATGTATATTATACAGCTGAATTTAAATAGTCAAGAATAGCATCAGGTGATAACGATATCTGCTCATCCTTAATTACTACTTTTCTTTCAGAGACAAAGGAGAAATAGTTGTTTGGATTTCTGGTATTGACTCATTTAATTGGAAAATTAGGAAAGTCCCTTAGAGTTCAAATTTTTGCTGTATATAAAATAGCTTTAAAATCTCTTCATAAAATGTCAAGTGATCCTAAACCTCTTTTTGTTTCTATGGCAACCTGACTGTGGTATGGGAGTAGGCTAGAGATCCTCTGAAGCTGCCTGTGACTTTATTAAAGATTTTGTTTTCAGCGGGGAGGATGACACTGATTTTTACGAGATGGTCTTTTGGACCATTGTTTTAATCTGTGATTTTAAATGTGATTTTAAATGTGCTGCTTTGTAGCATCTTGGCTGTTTCAATATCAAACATCAAGGAAGAGTAAATACAGAATTATTAAGGCTCATGACATTTTATGCAACTGTTTTTAACTAACAGAAAATCAGTTGCCCAGCCACTAGTAGTTGTGTGTTTTTTCACATTAGCAAAATACTTGCTAAAAGATACAGCTACTTTTAATTAAATTTCATTTTGCAAGGCATATGTGCTGTTCTTCAAGGAGAGCAATTACCTGCTGACAAATTTGGCAATAACAGGTTTTTTTACTTGTTTCATTATGCCTTTGCTCTGAAACATTTTTGGTTTCTAGTGTTTGGGGTTTGTTTAGGTTTTTGGTTTTTTTTTATCCTGCTTTTATGAACACTCTGCTTCAAAGAGGTTAATGTCACCATGCAGCAGTGAATCTGCAGTCTGTATGAAAAGGCAATGGAGGAAAAGAGATACTGGGAAGCCACGTAGTTGCCAGGCCTCTAATGATATCATTGTTTTTTTCAGAAGCATGGTCTGAAGACTCAGGACAGGTGAATGGCAGCGCAGCCTCATGTCAGCTAAACTTTTGTCCTTTACATTAGAAGTTGCAAAGTGGAACAAAGAGTGAACTTGATGGTTGGCTCCATTGAAATTTGCTGTCACTTCCACTCATTTTGAATTGGGCTCTGACAGTAAATCATCCCTGTTACATTTTTCCTTCCTCCCACTCTGTCAGCACAGAAGTGAACAGATTGAGAAGTGTTTGTGTTTCATTCCATCCATTGAGGCATTTTTGGGACATAGTAGTAATACTAATAATATACTCCAACTTAAATGCAGAGGGAGAATCAGATCCACAGTAGGTGAAAAATGAGAAAACTCTATTGCATTTACAGCTGAGTGTTCCGAGGACATAAGTCATATAAAGTAGCAATTTTTCCTGAATTGTAGGAACCTGTAAAGCTTAACTCCTTTATGAGGAAGAGAAGAATATCGTTCTTTTGCTCTTTTGTTTGCTTGCCTCTCCAAAATTGAGCTTCGTTTTTGCTAGGTTGGCTTGGGTCTATCTATATTCACATTTGATCATTGCAAACTGGACCTTATTTCAGTAAAATGAAAATGAAATGTTTGGAAAATTCTGGAGATTTCTTTTACCCATTCATCAGGCCTGGTTCTGAAGAATAGCGTTTCTATTTTAGAAAGTAGATTAAAGGCTTAGGTCTAAACAGCTAGCCATAATACTTGTACATATCCTCAGTAATTAAAATGTAACAAAATTTGCTGTTAGGAATATCACATGAAGGACATAGGGTTATAGTCTGGTATCCAGGATACTCTAATCTTAAAAGGTTGTAAACAAGCTATCTTAAAAACTGATCGGTATTATGTGTTGTTTTATGACCCATATTTGTTTCCTTGAGTGCCACTACTCAACATAATTTTTGTTGTTCCATATTAATTCAAAATATGCCTGCAATTAAACTGAAGTGTGCAAATAAATGGTCATATTACTAAGGGTTGTTAGTCACTGTTTTCAGTGTCTCAATCCACTAAGAACAGGTAGTTTTATCTATGAGAATGGGTTGCAGAGGCTACCAAATTCACTCTCTAATTCACCAGCTTATGGGAGCAGAGACAAGAAAATAACGTTTTGTTAAGACCGTAAATATAGACAGTGGCAGAAGGTAAATATTTAGAGCTCTGGCCTAGTTCCAAACAGCATTTCCAGTTGCTAGTGGCCAGCTAATTCAGTGCTTTGTCTGTGCAGCCAAAAATGACAATTGAAGGGAAAAGTAAAATAAGAACAAGCTCGTCCACTTATGTAAAGATGATATGTGTAAAGAATGGCTAAACAGAAATGTTCTCCTAGTTTATATAGAAATAAGAATAAAAGTGTCTGACAGAGACAGAATCCCATACCATCTGTGTAGTATCAACAAAACAGAATTAAATAGTCCAGACCACGGGTCTCTAAAATCTAACAGTCCTTCAAATTAATCAGAAATTTATAGAATCAGAAGTCTAAATTTCCGCAGAATACCTTCATTCTCATTCTCCAGCCCAGTCCTACCCATTCCCTTTGACTTCACAGACACATCAGGGCGCTCTTGAGAGCTGAAGAAGAGTGAAGCAGTACTATTGTTCAAGACAAGAGCGTTCATTGCTGACTGGTAGGAGCTTTCCAGGGTTTCAGAGATGCTCTTCCCAAAGAAGGGTAGAGCTGTTCCTTCAGTGTATAGCCTAGGCTTATTTGTGTATTGTTTTTACTGTATTATCAGTAAAACAAAGGTGTCAAAGCAATGTAAAGAAGAGTACAACATTCTCTGTTTTCAGGGAGTGGTTTTGGCTTTGGAATTAATTAATCAGAGTTTGCTTAAATAGGAAATTTTCTTCCTTCCCAAAGTGCTGATCTTTTATTAAAGAAATGCTGGCAGCTATCTCTTCTAGAAACTGAAACTCAGATGTCTTTACATCATCTTTCCTTAGAAAATGACTGGGCTTGCATGAAACATATAATGACAATATAAACAAACATTGCAATTGTTGATAATTCAGAGTGGCATCAGGGAAGAACATGTGGAAGTCTACAGTAAAAATGTCAATCAAATTGTGCATATTAAATGACAAAAGCAAAGTTACTCAGATCCTGCAAGAGCTACGAGCTTCATAGTAAGCACGGTGAGCTATGTGTACGTAAACATCTGCAGGTTTGGGGCCCGCTGGGTGTAAATCAAAGCAATCAGCATTGGGTATCGCCAGGTGATAGGTATAATTCATCATACGGCAAACTGGATAATTGACAGGGTATTACACAGCACTATTAATTGTGAAAAATTTAGTTGTCACAAGGAAAGTTCTCTGACACAAAATACAAAATAGTAGTAATAAAAGATTTTCTATAGGATTTTCGAACATGCATGTTGTTACTTTTTCTCAGACACTTAGATAAAGTCAGAGTTAGGAGGGGAAAAAAATCCCAGCACATTCCATTCCTCTAATTTTTCTCAATATTCCAAAGAGTTCAGATTGAGTCCTCTTTCTCAGTAACAGGACAAACATTCCTTGCCAAACTTAATTTAGTTTCATCATGATAAGCAGGGTTAGGCATATAAAAAGAAATTTTCATGTGAGTTCCAACTCATACAGTCAAACTTACCACAGCCTAGAACACTTCATGATGATAGAACTAGGAAAAAGAGAAGATAAGAAAAGAAGAAATACAAGAAATAGTTCAGGAACAAATAAGGGAAATGGACATGCATGCATAGAATTGTTCAAGGATCAATTTGGGCTTGTAGAACTGGGGGTACCTCTTTTGAAGAGTAACATTTTTGCTTATTTCTTTAATAATCCAGTTGCTCTGGAGTGCGCTGTCTCTCAGGACTTTGTTTTCTGGCTCTGGTGACATCAAAGATAATGTGAAATATTTAAGTGTCATGAGCACCGCACAGGGAAAGCAGTTTGTAGGATATCTAACATAGCAGGGAAGGGTGAATTTTGGAAATATTTTGGGTGAATCTTAGCTCACCGAAGTCAGTGGCAGAGCTTCTAGTGGTTTCAGCTAAAGTACAGTTTCACCTTTGACCTTCACACACACAAAAATCCATTATAATTTTTTCTCTCTTAGAAGAACAAGTAGAAATCTTAGTCCTCCTCCTGTGTTTTCTCAAGAGACAGAATGGAAAATTCAGTTATCCTTGAAAAGCTTTTTTTTTTTCCAGGGAAGGAGAAAGAAGGGATAAATATTTTCCAAGAACACTGAGGAGCAATGAATGTCCAGGCCTCAAAACTGTAAATAAAATAGTATGGGGTTTTGTTTGGTTTGTGAGTTCGGGGGTTTGGGGTTTTTTTGTTTTGTGGGGTTTGGTTTTTTTTTAACGACATTTTCAGCAAGATCAGAGAAGAGAAGCAGGATAGAACTTCTTTATTCACAGATTAAAAACATACCTGCAAAAAATTGATAAGAATTTTAGATTGACATTTAAATCATGGAACAGATAAGAATTAAATTCTGTTGTTATGCTGAAATTCATGGAAAGGACTTTCTTTAATTGTCTGAAATGATGAAATAAGGATTGCTGAAACTTGCAATAGATTATCTTTTCCTCCAGATACAAATGTGGCTCATTTCTGCCCATTTGGCTTTTGTTCAATCTTTATTGCTGAATAACTCAGTCATCTGAAAAACACTGAAGTGCTGTTAAATTAGTCTAAACCATCTGAACATTGTTTTGTTGGACTGAGGTTCTAAGCATGCAAGCATCATCTTTAAAGGTAACAGGGCCATAGCTCTCCTTTCCTGACACAGTTTTACTGCCTGATTTTTCTGTTCCAAAAGCCTCCTCCTGCCATAACAATCACACATTGTTTCAAGAAATGGTAACACAATGTATTGGCATAAATTAAGTGAAAGAATAGTAGTGTTAGTATACAAATACTTTTAATAATGCATTTTTAAAGCCATTCTTTAAACTTTTATATTCTTAGGAACGTATAATTTTATGAAGTATGTATGTATTTAGGGATTTCTAAGATGACTTCATGATTCTGGGAGTTTAATTCATTACTTTTGTCATATGGAAACATACAAGAGTGGGTGAAGGCGGTTATGCACGCTTTCATCAGCCAGGAAGCTCAGCTAAGGAATGCAAAGGTAGTACTCATTGGCATAAATGTACTAAAGCAGAGGTAGGTAGCATGGTTAATAGCAGTCGTAAAGATGTTACTGGTCAAGCTTCAGGCTGGCAGCTTGCAATGCTTGGCTTTGTCAGGTTGTATGTGTTGTATCTAGTTGATTTTGTTATTGCCCATGCTGGCTAAATGAATGCTAGCATGAGTGGGACTGCTTGCCCTGTGTTTGTCCTGTGCTTATAGCTCAAGATACAGAAACTTTATAGTCCTAGGAAGGCAAAACTCAAAAGTGCAATGAAGTAAAAGAAGAAAATTGAATTCTACAAAGAGTAAACATACACGGAAGCAATTTTGCAAGTTAGTTATGAGGACTAATACCTGTCATTACAGACCAACAAACGTCTTATTTTAGCTTTTTTCTACCTGTTCATTTGGCACTTACTCTGTTTTCACTTTCACTTAACTGCGCTGGTGATGTCTGGGCTCAGTGTTCCAACGCTCCCTTTTCACTTCATTTTCTCAAATGCACCAATTGTAAGTCTTCTTGTCATGGCTTTAATGAGGGAAAAAAGAAATCTTTTTAACAGGCTGATGTCATGAATACACAGTGGTACAAAAATGTTTACAAAAATCTGCATATTATAAAATGAATAATCTTGAGCTTCTGTTCAAACCT
>JAVSBS010000198.1:0-25910 GCA_033124195.1 Coracias cyanogaster
CTCAAGCAACTGCAGTTTATCCTTGTTCCCATGGGGAGCTCAGACAGACCTACCTGACACCCACCCAGCTGTCCAGCCTGTCCGTCTTAGATTACCCCCTGACTCTGAGATTCTCTTTGAAGTCAATGAAGAGTGTGGCTGTTGAGTGCCCAATATATACAGGGACAGGCAGGAGAGCAAGAGAAATGGCAGCCTTTAAGAAAAAAACAACAAAAAAAGATTGGTTGTCTTTTTCCATATATTCCCTTTCATCTTCTGAACACAAAGAAATTTTAAGACCAAACTGAGTTAGCAAAAAGATGCATATTAAATTAGGAGACCAAATTCAGTAGCTGTAATCAGAAGGGCCAAAGCTTCATGCAATGGCAAGCATGGAGTGTTGAGAAGCCAGAGAACAAGAGCAGCATCTCGACAACTATCTGACTCATTTTTGGGAAAGATGCCTTCAAAAACCCTTTCATAGAATCATTAAAGGTTGGAAAAGACCTCCAAGCCCAATTATCAACCCAACACTACCATAACCACTAGACCATGTCCTGAAGTGCCACATCTATACATTTTTTGAACATCTCCAGGGATGGGGACTCCACCACTTCCCTGGGCAGCCTGTTCCAAGGCTTGACCACTCTTTCAGTAGAGAAATTTTTCCTAATAGCCAATCTAAACCTCCCCTGGCGCAACTTCAGGCCATTTCCTCTTGTCATTTTGTATGTACACACAAAAAGTAAGGAATAAAAATACAAATAGCTGCCTCCTGTTGCAAGATATTCAGTACACATCCATGCTTTACTGACTTCCAGTGTAATACAGAAATCTGTGTTGTGTCATGAGGAAATTTGTGTTAACAATTAGGTTTGATGTGTTCAAAGAGATTTCTCCATGCAGTTAGCCAAGGTCATACAAAATTAGCCACATCCATCCATCCAGTATGTAATTGTCTTTCCTGTAGCACAAACGTGAGAGAGAGTGCTGATCCAATGGGCTGTATTTAAAGGAAGTTTTATCAAGAATTGCATAAGTACATTGAGTTTTACGTGCAAACAGATTTTTGGAATTTCAGGATGTATTTTGTTTCTCAACATGGCTAACAAAAATTAGAAATTCCAAACCTAAACAGAATTAAAGGGGGAATTAATGTTAATTTAAGATTAAACTCCAGTAGTAAAGCACAAAATCTAAAATCCCTTTCCTTCAATTTACTTTCTCACAGATTTAATGAGAGAAACATTCCTAACAGCCTCATTGACACAGTAAGGAAACTTGTGATGCTGTAAGCTAAGGATGCAAGAGGACAGTTTAAAAACTCAGTTTGCCGTTTCAAAAAGCAAATGACCTATGGCCACTGCACAAAGTTATTGGCTGTTTCCAAAAAGAGAGAGTTCAACATCCTTCCAGTGGTTTAAGTTTATTGAAAACAGTTGTGCTCACAAAACAGCCATTCCCATTTCCTGCCCATAAAACATTCCCAACCCATTAAAAATAACAGAGGGAGAAAAACAAGACAAAATTGGTGCTGCAACTGCAGAACAAAATCCAAGTATTTATGAGGGTGTCTCACTTGAACTTCCACGCTTGCTCTGCTAACAAACCCTGAGGCACAGCTCCAAGGAAATGCCAGCACATCATTCTCCTGTTGTCGGGGAGGGAAGGTCATTGCAGTACTGGTCCTTCGGTTTCAGAGTCTGCCTGCATTCCCATTACATCTCCCAGCTTGAAAGTAATTACAGCACAACACACACGACTCTTTCTGCTGGTTTTAAAGAAGCTGAAAATTTTAGAGAAGTTCAGAGGCTCTTTGAGCACACAAGCCTTAATTCACACTAAACTCAAAGCAGCTACAGAGTCAAAGGCAGGATTTTGTGCATGGATTTATTAGGGGCTTCAGAGTACAAACATCTGTATAGGGTTAGATGCTCAGTTAACACTTCAGACATGCTAACACAAAACCATCTCATAAGAGGTCTGAAATTATCTGGCATTTCAAACAACTACTGATGTCATGGAATTCATCCTCTTCGGGAGAAAAGGGACAAAAGCAGGGGCAGTTGAGGTCCTTTCTACCCTCTGTGGGTGCACAAAACAAAGGAGCCAACCTACCTCTGAACAACTCCTTCCTCTATTCTCACTTCAAAAAAAAGTAAGCTGCCTTTTTTTTTTTTTAAAGGCACAATTCCTGATATCTTGGTACTTAAGATTGCCTATTTATTAGCAGAGTTGCCAATCGGCAAAGCCACGATTCTGTATATGAAAAACTGTCTTTGAGCCTAGAGGGGTAGCTTTCTCCTGCTTGTCTCCCCTGAAAAGGTTTGCTGTGCAAGTGAGGGCAGAGATCTTGGCATATCCCATGCAAGCCCAGCACACAGCAGAAAAGAAGCCTTAATGTTTTCTTAAGTTTCTCTCACTTCATCTTTTCTGTCAAGACTGTAATGACTCACATATGAGACAAAGTCATGTTGGACTGGTCTCCTTCCCTACTGAAGTCCCACAGGATGTCATCAAAAGCAAGTAATTACATGTTAGAGGGACCTTTCTAATTAGGAAAAATAAATTACAACTCTGCCCTCACTGGTTCAATGCAGTTAACACAAGGGGCCAGGTAAGTGTCTTCCTGCCACTCAAAATGGTTGAGATCACAAAAACACCAGGAGGAAAAGACCATTATATCCGAACACAAGCAGGCTGAAAAATTCAGAAAATTTGCCAAAACTAATGACACAAAAGTCAGATAACTTTGGATTTAAAGTAAAATTCTTATTAAAGATACACAAGGAAAGAAATTGTGAGGCAAGACTGAAAATAAAATCTACCATTACTCTAATCTCTTCTTCCCATCAGGAAAGAAAGGTTCTCACAAACACAAGCAATGCCTAACAAACCTGCCATACCACGGAGATTTTCCAACTTAACAAAATATTGAAGTTATCTCATTTACACCATTTAAATGGGGATTTCACATAGCTATACAGCATGCTATAGATCCTACTTTCACATTAGACTTACTTGTTACGTACACATAGGGCAGATTTTTACATGACAGGATCTTATTCATCTCAAAAAACAGCCAGCCATTCAAATTTAAAGCCATTCAAATTTTAAAACTTTGTTATGTGTCGCGGTCCGGGTCTGACCAGAAAGCTGTCCAATAGAAGCTCGAGCAGTCAGATTTATTTAAGATCACAAAGCTTATAATTCCATTATAATTGGGAGAAAAGAAAACCAGTGTATTTTTCTAGAGGACGAGGCTAGGACAAAGCCTTCTTAAGAGTACTAACACTTTTGAGGATACACAAAGGGTTGCATTTTCTTATGTTTTGTCACACTAAATATGTTGCTGTATTCAAAATGCAAATTATTCTTTAAAACCCTCTACCTACCACCACAGCTATAAGATGTGGGAGGATACCCCAGTACTGCTGAATGACAGCATGAAAACCATTCCCAAATGTGGAAAATGGACTTTTGCAATGAGAAATGTCAGAGATTGAAGCCACAAAAGTTTGAGAAAAAAAAGAACCACGTGGAAGAATTGGGAATTGATGAAGGGAAAAATGACACCCTGGACCCCATTGTTATTTAAAACTGTTAAATTGTGTATATTTATATAAAACTTGAAGGGGACAGAGGAAAAGTTGAGCTGGAAATGAATAGATCAAACCTGGTTCCTCACTTGAAGAGAAAAGTCACTTATGTGAAAAATGATTACTTGAACTGCCAATAATTTTTTATTTTAACCACTTCTTCATTGAAAACAAAGACTTCATGAAAGCATCACCAAAAAGGAGCCAAGTGGAATTGCTTGCACAGCTGCTTAACACAGTGAATGGAGATACCAGTGAGACCAGAGCCCTCATTCACATCAATACAAGTCTCAGAAAACTACTGGATTAAACTATGCTGGAGAAATCTTAAATTAGGACAATTGCGGAATGATTTCAGCTAAATCAGATACCAACATTTATTTAGGGAAGTATGTTTTGGCAAAATAAATCTTTCTTCTTTTTATAGTATGCATGAAAGCTGAGGGCACACACTACATGACACTGCTTTTTTTCCGCTCATTGCCTCTTGGGGACAGTCACATCCATACTACAATCACCAATTCCCATTCCAAAGGCCGAATGCTCCCTTCCAATGACATCAGAGAAAGCCACAAGATAATTATATACTAACTGCTTGAAAATGTATTCTGTTTCCTTCCTAACATCATATTGTCAAAAAGTTTCATTTATAGCTGCTGGCAGGACATCCACTGCTGAGCTCTAGCAAGAGCTGGAGGGCTGGGGTGGCGTGTCACAGGCATGTCACAACATTCTGCGTATCACAACCAAATCTCCCCTTCAAAACACACACAGCCTTGTGGGTGGAGGGTGAAAGAAAACCCCTCCTGCTTTCGAGTCATCTGTTCATGCAACAGAACAAGCTCCAAACAAACATCATCTGTGGATCACTTGAAAACAAAAAGGATTCTGACCTTGGAAAGGGGCTAAATTCGGGTGTAACAAACTCTGTGCATACGAAGCAATGAAACTTGTTTGGTTTTGGCAGGTTTGATGGCAACTCAAACATATTTTTAGTTTGTAGCAACACTAAAGAAATAAGCATTATTCTCTTAGCTCAGTAGACTTCTCTGACTTGGAGCCAGAACTGAACTACAGACTCAGTTCTGCTCCGCACTGACGGACAGGACATACAGACCTCCTGATGAATTTATGGTGATATTTCCTCATTGCCTACAGTCTCATGCTCAGCACTGCTCCATCAGCTTCCAAGGATCTCAAACACAGGCCGAACATGGCCACAGGACTGCAGAGAAGCCATATCCATTTGTTGGGGCCAAACACTTCCAATTAGGCTGGTGTCCAGGCACATAGACCTCAGAGCCAAGCAGTTTTCTGTGTAAAGGACACTTTGAAGGTCCCTGCTTCCCCAGAGCCCTGGTGGCAAACCCATCTGTTTTATGGACAAGATGGACCACAGCTTTTAGCAGGCTCTTCAGGTAGGTCCCATCTACACAATCCATCTGTGAGGTGAGCCTCACACACACAAAATCATAAAGGTTGGAAAAGACCTCAAAGATCACCAAGTCTAACCGTCAACCCAAGACTACTATGACCACTAAACCATGTCCTGGATGTGGAGGCAGACTCTACTGTCTGGGGTATATGGAGTAGTGTTGTGCTGGTTCAGCACATTTTACACTGCCAAAAGTTGCCTTATCACACAGGCCAACACTGAAATCAGCAACATCCCCTCAGACAGTCCTGCCATAAGTTCCTGTGGGCCCAGCTCCTCTGCTGCCCACTGTGACACTAGCATCGCCTCCTGGACACAACGGACAGAGATGGCTCCCTCAGTGGCTCTTCACATGGAAAGACACCACCATGAGAGCTCAGCAAGATGCAGCCAGTCCCAACAGAAACCACACCCAACAGGAAGCTCCTCCAACTGATCGGCTCCTGGTTAATATAGTCCTGGCCTTACCCACCACCACAACCACAACCACCTGGGTGAGGGCAGAGCCACAAAGACACAGGTGGGCCAGGCTCTGCCTCTGGAACATGAAGCCAATAGGAAAACCAAAACATTCTGCTAGGTTGTGACACATTCACAGGTCAGCTCCATCTTGGGACCCACGACTCGGGCCCCAGCACTTCACTACAGAATATGATTTTACTGAATATATATATATATATATAAAAAATGCAAAAATATCAGTAGTCACAATCACAAGTAAAGTAGATGGAAAAGGATGTGGTCACTGTCCCTAGGAGCAGCAGGAGCCAGGTTTTAGATGAGTTTAGGCTTTAATTTTGTGCTGACACTGCCGTTACACAGTGTCATGAGAAGTGCTCTTGCTATCCCTTATCCACTAATGGTGTGTGTCCATGCTCTCATGCCCCTCTGGTCCCCATCTTCCTCTCCTTCATGCAGGTTATGCTGGGAAAGAGTGAGCAGTGTGGACATGGGGGTGTGCAAGCAGGATGGTGTGGTGGGGCAATGCTTCTTTAGAGGTGCTGCCATGTGCTGGGTTATATGAAAAAAGCCTGGAAAGGAGAAGAAAGTGATATGGGGATGAAGGGGCAGCTGGTGACTGTGGAGAGGGTAGGGGGAAGACTGGAAACGGAGATCTGAGAATAAGGTGAGAAGGCGGCAGTAGACAGCTGAGGATGGAGTCATGTCCTGTAGTGGTGGATGACTGTGTGAGCCTTCGAGATGCTCTGTGTGAAGCTGAAAGGATGCAGCCCATGGAGGCAGGAGCCCAGCAGAGCTGCCCTGTGGTGCACAGAGAGAAGTCTGCAGGCAGGGGGAAAGCACCATTGGGAAGGGTGGGAGGTCTGTGCAAAACTGTGCCCAAATTGCCCCTTGGCAGCCAGCCTCCTCAAGGCAGAGCATCACTGGCAGTGTGCCAAGGAGCTGCCCCTTCCCCTCCCTGCCAAGCTGAATTCAGCTGAATTTTCCCAGGGCTGGTGTCATTGCACCCGTTCTGTAGCCTGAGAGCTGAGGCACAAGCTGCTGAAAGCGCTCGGCCAGCCACGAACCACCAGTCCTGAGCAAGCCCAGCTCCCAGGCAGCCCTGTATTTACCAGGCTGCAGAGAGGCCCTTTGCCTGCCGAGCACTTGGCTGTGTTCTGCACTGAGGTACTAGTACTACTATTCAGATGCTTTTTGTATACTTTCTGTATATCCTGACAGGCAACTCCACTGCCGGACTGTGAGGGAAGGTAATTTTTCAGGTTTACTTCAGAGGAATGTTTTCCCTTATTGTTGTGTGATAGAGTGTGTGACTCGGGCAAAGTAAGAAACTGTTGTCAGCTCTGGGCCTGACTAGCCTGAAAAAAGCAGAAATGTGGTGGAAAAAATAACAACAGAGTTATGAAAGCCCTTGGGAGAGATCCCTCTTCCTTTCTTTTGCCAAAAATGTCTGATTTCCCTAATTCCATCTCAATTAAGCAAATCATACATTTCAGCAGCAGAACTTGTCCAAGGCTACTTTTTTCAAGGATTAGCTGGTCAATGAATAAAGTTTGTGTATTTTTAGCAGAGGCTGGAAAAATGGAATATGTTAACCTTAAGCTTCAAATTTGAAGCAGTTTAGTATCATATAAGGAGGCCTCTGGGCATGCAGGCTAGTACCCTATTTTCCAGTAGTAAATGACAACTGCTTAGTGTGGTAGACACCTTGCCATTAAGGATAGTAGACTGATGAACGTTATCTCTTAAAGCAGTTCCTGTTGTTGCTGATGGTCTGTCTGGGCAATAGCTCTGAAGATGTAGAGCTACCCTAGTTATCTTCAGATTAGCCTCAATCGGACACAGATAACAATCTGCCTGCATCACGAAGGGCTCAGCATGGGCTGATTTCCCCTGCTTATGGATGTTTCTCATTAGTGAGAAAGCCTGCTGTCACACATGCAGCTTCTTGGCATGAAAAACCTACCATTGAGCATGTCTGCCCCATGCCATGGGAGAACTGGGCAGCTCTGCCCCAGCCCTAGCCTCCAGCTCTACAAGTACTGCTTTTCTGTTGGTTTCTGCTGGATCTCATCTGCCTCCACAGGCAATGCAAGGCCAGAGGCCACCTCTGCGTGGACTGTTATAAGGATACAGGAAACATTATCATCTCCTGGTTTACCATCTGTGGTTTGACTGGAGATAGAGACTGAATGATTTCTAGTCCCCTAAGGACTAGACATCTTCCTAAGGCCAGTCTGCCTGTCAAGGGTGAGTTCTCTGTTATCCTCATTGTTATTAACCCTGAACATTGAGTAAGTGTCAAGGAGTTCCCACTCAGGAGACTGCTCTGAAGTAGGAGCCCAGAGTCTTGATTTGGCAAGAACATCTACTGAGGGCTCGGGGGGGATATTGTAAACATGGTATAAGGATACTTTTTATAACCTGTTGTGCAAGTTCATAGTTTCTCTTCTAAACACAGGCATGCACAAGGAAAGCAGAAGGACTCACCAAGTCCTGCTCATTTGAGCTGAGTTCCACATCACTTTGCTGCACTGCTTATTTTAAAACATAAAACACTTGCAAAACATAAAACACTTGCAAAACATAAGACACTTTTGCAGCGGCTTTTTCAAGATGTAACAGTGCTGGGTTTCTGTGTGGTTTACAAGTTGTTTTGGAAACATTCTGATTGCTTAAAGTGAGGGGTTTTTTTCCTTTTTTTTTTAAACTCTCATTCTAATGAGTTAACTCCCCTCTCTTCATGCAAACATTTTCATTTTTACTGTAGGCTTTAAACCGATAGGATTGTAGGGAAAGCCTGTTGGAAAGAAGCCCTCAGAGTCTTGTTAGCTTTGTTAATCCTCACTTTGGCTTTTTTTTTTGCCTTATTTTTCACTCCCAAGAGGCATAATGCAAAATCTGTGTGTAATCAGAGCGAGAGACTGTGCGTGCTGTTCTGGGATAATATTGTCTTACCCTACTCTGCTTAGTACCCTGAACATAACCCAAAAAGCTTACTGGTTTTAAAACAGCTACTCTAAATCAGTACCCGTAATACCAGTGTCCTTGTCTTAGTGGCCAAACTGGAACAAATTACAATTTTTGCCCTTGCACAGTGTTTGCTATCTCAGTATCTTACTTAAAGAGCTTAATAAACAAGAGTTTAGACTTGTAAATGAGGTAAATAAAATACTGCTGAAAGGAAGATGAAGGCCGTAAGGACCTCATACCTTGACCTTTGTCTAGGACCCACAAAGTCAGTGAGAGTGCAGTCTATCCCACTCAGAAGAGTAGGAATCAGAAGACCTTCTTCCACCTGACTCACAACTAGGTGGGATTACAGCTCTCAGAAGCAGAAATACTATTTTTTCCTATCATCCACCCTATTGACCTGTGCCATTTCAGAGTGAGTTAGTCCCTTTCATCACTCACCTCTGGAAAGTAGGGTCTTTATTCTTGGAAGTCTCTCACACAGAATGTGGTTCTAGGTACTGGATGGCTTCCCTTAAAATACTCAGAAGACTTCCTTTTCCCATATGATTAACCTCAACTCTATGGTATTTCATTATGTATCTCAGAGCCAGAGAAACAAATTTTTCTCCAAAGTAAATGGAAAAAAATATTTCTTAATAAAATATATCTTCATGATAACATATATTTTTCACATAAGGATTGATTCTCAAGATTATCTATATGACCTGAAAATTGTTGCTAAGATCTAAACTGCCAGAATTTCAAATCATACTGTCCTTTCCTGTTACATGAGGCACAAGGGAGACCCTTTCTATATCTGAAAGCTTCCTTTACTTTGTAAAGTTTTGCCAAAGAAATTTGCCTTCTGAGAGCAACTTGCAAATATCTATATTCAGTTTGTCTTGTCAGCCATAGCCCTGAGCCCTGACAGTTTGAATCACAGCGCTGGGGAGCATTAACCTTGTATTGCCATTGCAACATATGGGTGGATGCTGAATTGCCTGTGAAAACGTGGCTTCCTCAGCATGGTCCCACAGTGCTCAACTGCTTACAGCAGGGACCATGCCAACCAAATATGTCATAGAATCATAGAATCATATGGGCTGGAAAAGACTTTTAAGATCATCCAACTCCCTAAGTGTCACCCTACTCCCCTTGATGTCTTTGGGAGACCTGTCAGTCTTCAACATTTCAGAAAGGCCATGTTTCCCCCCCTCATGCCTGCTGTGTGAGAGCAAGAAAACACTGTGTGGCCACATCTAAAATGCCAGCTAAACCTCATGTTGCTGTCTGATCCTGGGAAGAAATCGTGGATCTCTCTGGCTGAAGAAACAGTGCAAACCATGTATGGAATTTCCACAGACTTCAATGCGTTTATTCAAGAATTGAAGAGGAGATGCAGGATGAGGATGTGACAAGGAAGGCAAGTACTTTGAAATGGAACAGTCATACACCAAACTGTGCTCTGCTCTTAACCCCTGAAATGGCTGTCAGTGTCCATGGGCCTGACAGGACTGTTCAGATGGATACCTGTAAGGAAAGCACTGAGGAGTTGTGACACTTTTCTTTTAGCTGGGTTAGCTGTGCTTGAAGTACCCTTGAGAGCCACCTTCTCAACTCCTGCTGAAACACTAATCACAATAAGGAGGAACCAGAGCAGCAAAATGGCTGTAACATGTTTCTGTTCAAGCATCCTGCAGCAGAGGCAATGAGACCAGGCAGCAGCAGGAGTTTATGCTGAACTAAAGGCATAAAATCTGAGTGAACAACAAGATGCTGCCCATTTGCTTGGGTGAACATGGGTAAGCCACGGTACAGAGACCAAGAGCCCTGTGGCTGTTAGATGCAAGAATGGTCCTTTTTCTTAGGACCAGGATATGGTGCACAGGGAAACAGTGAACTCTGCTTACTGTCCCCCGCACTCAGGCCCAGCCTGAGAAGAGTGCAAAAGCCTGTGATTTGCATGTTCTTCAATTGAATTAATATAATTCTGCACAATACAATTATATTTTGTGAAAAATATAGTTTTAAAATAGATTTCTCTTCCACTCAAGACCCAAGCTCATTAACACTTTATCACTTTCATAATTCATTAGTTTCAATTTCCTAAGAACTCTCACCAGCGATGATTTTTTTCATCATGGCCAGAAAGACTAAACTCTGTAGGAATCCACAAAATTGAAATCCTGTGAGAAAGCATGAGTTGGATGTACAACAGCAGAAGACTCTGGCAGAAGTCCAAAATATGGAAGTTTCTGCCCTTCCTTGATAAGGAAAAAAATAGAAACAACTGACAGTTGCATGGAAGAATCATTAGGAAAGACAAGAAAGACAAAACAGACCTGGTCTGCCCAAAACAGTCTAGAACTATGCAACCAAAAAGGAAACTTAGACATCAGATATAAGAAGCAGAAACATCAGATTTCAGAAGAAATAAGAAGACCTTGAGAAGAGAAAACAGATAAACAATGATGGTATTTTAGAAGAACGCAGCACTTGAAGGCCATACAGTACCATCCAGAAGGTCATCAAAAAGCAAAAGATGAAACAATGTCAGGGACAGACACTAGGCAATCTCAAGCAGAGCTGCTGCAGGAAGACACAATAAAAACCCTAAGGCTTCTAACATTGTAATCTAAATTTCCCTCTATCCAGCTAAAGCTCTTTCTCTTAATAGCATCACCAGCCTAGTGCATGAATAAGGGCCAGAAGGAGATTTGCATGTGCTCAGGGAACTGAATCAATAACCTGAAGGAATTACATCATGCACTGATGTATCTCTGTAAAGCATGACAGATACAACAAGCGCAGTGTTTCGTGACAAATGTGACAGTCTCAGCACTGGGGTCACTCAGTCGCTACATTCCTATATTACAATGCGCAAGGCTCACTCCTCAGGGGCGAGGCAGTGCTATCCTGGCTTGTGCAACAGCTAGGAACGTCAGTGTCTGGAAGTAGGAAAGTTGGTACCTCTGCCTTGGAGTGATCCCATCTTCATAGCCAGTAAAGGGCTGAGGGTACTAGCACAGCAGCAAAGCTCCTTACAGCAAAGGTCAGCATAAGCAAGTCATGGCAACTGTGGTACCAAGCCAGAGATTACACCAAAGGAAGGAAACACCAATGAAAGGCCTGGTTAGGAGACTATGGAGTTATAATCTTAAGTCTTAAAATAGAAATAGGAAAGCTGAATCACTCCCATGATTACAAAATCTAGAATCTGGAAAGATAAGAGCATCCAAGCAGGACTTCTGGGGATGGTTGTGTTCTCAGTAGTTCTATGTCAACACAACTGCTGCAGAATAAGGAATTCATATCTTTGAATTCAGATGTCTCTGAAGGATTACACAGGTATCAAAAACAGTGAATAGAACTAACAGTGCCATTAGAGAAGAAGAAGCTGAAGTAATTAGTTCCTGTGAGCCTATTTAAGCAGTAAGAAGATGGAAATTGGGGTGGTTTGTCCATGCGACCAGAACAACAGGATGAGCAAACACAATTCTGTGGGGAAAAATCAAAGAGGAGATCTAAAGACTAAAGGAAACATGAAGACATATTCCAGTCAGTGCCTAAAGGTGACATTCTTCAAAGCATATTGGTATAGTAAAGGTAAAGATGAAAGAATCATAAAGAATGTGTAATTGCTGCAGTCTATTTTGTCTGTTGCTGGAGTTCTGCAGATCTTCTCTGAACTAGATAGCTTATAAAGCAAGCAGTGATCTTGGAGCACAAAATAAAAACACCTGGTCTCTCTCAAAACACATTCTGGAAGAGCATAAATAGTACTTATCTTAGCATATTGCTAGTGAGCTATTTCTGGACACACTCTCCTATGAGAAAGTGGTTAGATTCTTTTTCAGTCATGGAAGGCAGTTTTATAGGATTATCTGCCAGGAAGCTGCAAGATATTAAAGATAAATTAACCTCTTTAAGAAAAAAAAAAAAAATCAATAGCTTCTTTTAAAAATGGATGATTTGGACTATGACTGAAGGACACAGTAGGCTACCACTGACTTGTTTTTCATGATTGTAGATCCTTGCATCAAGAGGAGAAAGACTCTACACAGAATTTTCATAGGTTTTGAATGCAAAGATAGTAAATTAATAAAATTAATTTACTGCTGTCATACACAAAGACCTTTCTCATTAACAGCCTGAGACACAGACCTACTGAACACACCACTCTCACTATATTGGTGAAGGACTGAGCATGTAAAAAACTTTTCTAACCCTCTCTTTTCATTGCATGTGTTGCTCGCTGAATACACAGAGGTTTCACTCACTCTTGTGAGGAACCAAGGTAAGATCTGTGAAAGATGAATTCAGTGACTACTTGACCCAAAAGTCCAAGGAACACTTTTATACATGTTCCTGGGTATCAGCCTCAAGTAGACATTTGTCATTGTTTGCTTCACAGAAAAAAAATTATGACATGTCTATGAATTCTCTTTTTTGGTTGGGCAACCATGACACTTTTTGAACATGCAAGTTGCGATATTCACATATGGAAAGTCATCTAAGTATTTTCAGCAATAGAACAATACTACATGCTAGTGGCAGGACAGCCCTATCAGAAAAGGGACATTTTCTTTCTGGGCCAGATAATCAGGTACTAGGAAGCAGGTATATTACAAATTAATCTTGAGAAGCTAGTAAGGTAATTGGAGAAGGGAAGTTACCAAGCTACACTTGAAGAGGCTGATGGGTCTGTTGAGACATCTCGAGTCTATTGAATAGTTTTTATCTTCAAGATTAAAAATAAATGAAGAAAAGCTTCACTTTCAAGAACTTCTGGGCAATAGTGCTCCACTAGCAGAGATTTAGAAAGCATTTTTCTTAAAAAGGTATCCCTAAGGCAGGAAACAAGGAAAAAAACAAGTTGTGACTTGAATTAGAAAACATACCCTTCATTTACAATTTTCAGCCCCCCTGAATGATGTGAGGTGATATGAGCCCATGCTTCCTGAAAATAAAAGCAATGGTTACCGAAGTGGGATAGGTAAGTGACATAAATGTTACAGATTTTGCAGTGGTTCTGTGAATTCCAAGTGACAGCAATAACTTGCTTCCACAAGAGAGCACAGATGTTTCAAAAAGAAAGAATCAAAGTCTCATGCTGCCTGTAATGTTCACCTGTTACCAGAATAATCAAGAGAGGATGTTTGCTATTCAAATGGTGAGATGTGAAGCCACTTTCTGGAATTCATACCCCAGTCAAAGGAGAATATAGCACAACTACAGAGACTCAAGGAACAAAGATTCATTATGCAGCAAAGACTCCACAGCCCTTGAACAGGAGACAGATGTTGGCTGCAGCCACAGAACATACCAAGAAGCACTGGCCAACAGCTGGCAATGAGATTTCAACTGAACAATATCTTCCTGAATCAGAAAATTTTAGAGACTGTATTTCTTGTGCTTTAACTACATTGAAAAAGAATAATAGAAATAAATTCAGTAATTTGGTATTACAAGACTCATGGACTGTGACAGTGAACATATATCATTAAAGTGTTTCCTAGAAATGTGCTATGTCAGAGGACTGCTTAACACTGAGAAATGTTTTTAAAAGCCTCTATGTAACTACCAAGGGGAAAACCAGCTTGATACACACAATGTTATCTCCTATGATGGACTGAAGTGTCAGCTATTCCTTTATACACCTCAAACACTTTTCCTGATGGGTCCTCTATCTCCACACAAACATCTTCCTACCTGTCCATCACTGTCCTTGATAACCAACAGCACAGGTGTGTCTAATCCCAGCATAGTTCGATACAAAGTCTTCAAGCTCATGCCATGCTTTGCAGTACTGTAGACAAGAGTCCATGGATATCCAATGGTCCGTGGTGGAAGAGACTTTGTGAGCTGTTAACAAGATAACAACAACCCTCTTAATTAATTTTTTACTATTAAGAATATATTACACAGAAATGAAAACTGATTATGTTCTTCTGAACTACTACAGGCAGCCTTAAAAGCTAGCTTAAAACTTCAGACCAGTCTTAAAAGTTTCATGTGTATATTTTCTATCACTGGTCTCTCAAGCTGGTTTCTTTTCCTAGCTTTACCAGTTAGTAGTTAGTTACCAACTAAAGAACATATGTTTGGTAAGGTCTCTAAAATATTTATCTAAAGATGGTAAGACCATATAGTTATTCTTGCATAACAATACTACGTCTCAGGACTGCGGAACTAGACCACTCAAGCCAACAGGCAACAAGCTGAAGGGTAAAGGATGCTTGCTCTTCTGCTCCTTTGAATGCCATCAGCCTTGATCTAAACCTTTAATAAACACATGTAATAAAGTGACTTTGGACAAGAACTGCAGTGAAGCTGTTTTCAAAGAAGAATGAAATAGGGGCAAAGACACAAACCAGTGCTGTCATGGTATACTGAAAGTTACAACAACAACAACAAGAAACATTTTAGCTATAAAGTTTGTTGTGCTTATACATTTAATATAATATAAAGTCCTCCTACTGGTGTGTTTTACACTATAGTCATAGCATTTGTGATACATTAATGCAGACTATTTAAAAAACCCCCACATATAAGTTAGTACCTTTTCAATTTGTTCTGGCTGTAGTAATTCACTGGGATCGCTAAGATTTGGCCGGAATACTTCAGGCTCCAGGTCTGGTTTGGTATTTGTTGCCTGCTTTGAATTGATATCTTCTCTTGTTGTTATCTACAAAAAGAACAACAAGAAAATAAGTATTTGAAATTTTATTACCAGGGAAGATAAACTTTGCAGGTTTAGGAATCATGCAGTTACAGATTTGTAGGTATGCAACTCCTTCAAAAGTTAAGAAATCCATTAGATTTGATCTGACCAAGATTTCCAGTGCTTCCAATAGCAAGCTCATACTCAACTATATTCTAACAATAAATGGCACAGACACCTACTAAGAAGAAAGCTATGGTTTTATGTTAAAACCAACAAACACCCCCCTCCCATCCCCCCCGACAACAAAGAGTCCTTATACACAGCTGAAGGACTTCAAATGCTTTTCAGAAGTCAGCTTACACAGTGCTTGCATTTTAACACTAACATAGCATTTACGTTAAAATAATTAACAAAGCCAGACAGAACAGGGATTGGAACTTCAACATGGATGTTTCTTGGTAGTTTCTAAATCAGTACTTTCTTAGAGGACCTGTGAAAGTTTTCAGATATGCAGCAGACGTGGAAAGAATGCTGTCAAGTATTTTGAGTAAAGCATCTGAATGGAGCCCTAGGAATATTTCTGCTCCATAAGCTGATCTGCTGGAGTACTTATGGAAATCAAAGAAAAACAAACTGAGAGGGTGGGGAGGGGAAAGCAGCTGTAATACTTATGCTGCGTAGTGAGCCTTGGGGTCTGGCAAAGATGCACTAAGCATGAAGATCCTGTAGTGGTTTAAAATAACTGCCCCATACATCTACTCTATCCAGTTGTTACAGGTCACTATTTAGCAGAGGCAGCAGCAGGTCACAAAACTCCTCATCAGATGAGTTCACAACAGCTTCTTACACCACCCCATATTCACTGGCACTTTCAAGCTGAAGTGCCACGTGTTGAGAACTAGACTAGCTGAGATCTAAACAGGTTTCCTTCTATTAACCTTGCTGCAGAGATAGTTAAAACTTGCTGTAGGGATAGTGAAACCTGACAGAGAAGTAGGACAAAGCGAAGGAAGTTAACTTAAACCACTGCAGCAAGACTTACTAAAATGTTGAGATGTGCTAAAGAAAAAATAAATAAATTGAAAAAAAAAATCATAAATTATTCAGATGCACTCATTCTCATTATCAGCCTGAACCAAGTTTCACTGTAAGTCAGACTGTGCAAATTATTTAAAGCCTGAATCCTGAAAATTTCAGGAAAATGCCTGCCAAAACCACCTGACAACTCCAAAATAATAATCAAATAACCAGTGTTTGCCACAAACCTCATACCCTAAACATATAGGACACAGCTATGATATTTCACATACCACCACGATAAACTTTGCCAAGCTTTTGTGAAGACAGCTTTCTTAGTTAAAAGCCAAATCAAAGAAAATGTCGAAATACAGATAAGACTATTTAAACAAATATAGCTACCTGAGCCAAAAAAAAAACCAAACCCAAACATATCCCTTTCCTCTCCCTCAAGATCTATGAAAAGTTACTATCACAAACACGTTACTTAAAGCTGGGTTTATCAAGCTAAAGTATCAAAGTATATTAATACAACAACTTAATTACAATATTAATTCTTAAAAGGTGTGCTTAAAGAACATATCAAGCAAGCAAAAAGCTCAAGCCTTCCATTTATCAGTGGAAGGTAATAAGCATTTCCAATGTAAACTGTGCACTAAATTTCCATATTGCAACAAAAAAGTATATGCATTTATGTACAAAGTTTCATGTAGAAAAAGATTACATATAGTTTGCATTATAGAGTGCTATCTATATAACTTGTTATTTGTAATCAATCTCTTTTCCACTTTAAATGTCTTTCATCCATCATATACTACTGCTTCAACTACACAGAAGTTCAGCAGTGTTCAAATGTACAACAGAAAGCTTGTTGCCTTTCTTATTCTTGAATTCTGATTAGAGCGCACTGTGTAAAACAAGAATAATTTGGATTGAAGTGGTGGTAGGGGGGTTGCAGTTTTTGCGTTGGTTTTTGTTGCTGGTGGTTGGATTTTTTGCCCTTTAAAAATTATTTTTATTACAGTAAAGCAACTTTCTTCTAGGAAGAACACTGCTTTGTAGCAGCGGACAAAGATGTGTCTGTCCAAAGGTATCTGACAGAACAGTGTCGTTTCAAAACTCGCAAATTTATTTCCCGCTTAACTTTGACAGAGCAGGCTGACCTGCAGTCAGATTCCAGGAGCTTCTGGGATTAATAACTGCCAGAGTTTATACCACAAACACTTAAATGGCCTCAGAACCATTTCCAGAAAGTTCATAGGCTCCAGCCCATCACATTGGATTTTTCAAGTCAGCCTAAACCTTGAGTTTGGGCATTCCAGGTGAAAAGTATTTGGAAAGAGCTCTTGCACTTCCAGGATATTAGTACAAGAATCCTCCACCACCACTTGCCAGAAACAGAATTATCTTGTTTTCAAGCGCAAATAAAAGTTTTTCTTGCAAGATTTCTGATTTTCCCATAGAAGTAGAATTGCTCATTATTGATTTATGTGACCCTACTACTTACAAAAGATTTCAAAGCAATTAATTACTGAATATTAAATAAACAGAAATAAAAGAGCTAAGAAAATGTTTTCTTATATGCTAGTACATAATAGGGGAAAAAAGCCAATAGCAAAGTAAAAAAATAGAACTGAAACTTTTTATACCATTTCAGCAGCCAGTTACTACAGGAAAACAAAATACTCAATGCTTCCAAGGAGTTCTAAGATATACTTTCCATCAGTAAGTTATGTATGACGTACACAACAGCTGACATTTTTATAATTGTCAAACAACTAACACACACCTGAAGAGAATGCAAATAGCAGTTTAAGTCCATAACCTTCATACTTTTCGAAGTACTGGTTTTGGAACACACAGTTCCATTACCAGCTCCACGTGTATTACCTTTGCCATGTCAAACTGCCTCAGTTACCTGCTTGCATAATGGTAAAAATACTTACCTATTCCACAGAAGTTGTGAAACTTCATACTTGCCAAGTACTGTGAGATGCTTGATGAAAGATTCCTATATAAAATTAAACACTCATGCAACAAGGTTTTGGATTCTTCACCTGGTTTGCATTCTTTTTATCAAAGCTTCTATCTAACAACACACCAGTCTAATGTGGAAGTTAAAACACATCACTCCAAGTCAAGCAGTATTGAGAAGAAATTTTCAAATTCTGACAGAAAATTCCTGTTTGAGAAAAGTTGGAAGTAATTCCATCATAAAATTACTGATTCCATTAGAGCATCACACAATTAAACACATCTAAAACAAAGGAATTTTCTGCTGGATTCTTGTAGTGCTGTAGACAAGACAAACCCACTGAGAGTGGGACTTGCCCTGATCAAAGGCACTACAAAGAAAGATGTTTTAGTATCTTGTGATGGGGTTTAAACTACTGAAGAGGGCACCTGGAGACGTCTGCAGAGTGTGCGCAGTTCTTCGCTATTTAGAGCATCGATCCTGCGGTGGTACTCAGCCACTGACACTACCTGAATATGGAGACAGGAAGACAATAATTCCACTGACAGTTGAACAGAAGTAAAAAGGTAAGAAAAAAAAAAAAGTGGAGAAGAGTAATGAAGGGAAAATGTGCAATGATAACAAACAAGGTGTGCTAAAAGATGTTTGTTTCTGCAAGGACAATGCACATGTAGGTGATTTTAGACACATGAGTAGACAGCAAAATTACGAATTAAACACTAATGGCACTAGCAGTCAGATATACCTCACTGCTCTGGGATGAATATAGAGTTGATATAGGAGCACATAGTTACCAGTATCAGTATGCTAAATTAGAAGTCAATCTGAGTCGCATCCCTTAACCCAAACTCTTCAGTCCAAAGTCCTCTCAAACACTCTTTACACGCAGGTTATTGAATCCTGTGAACCTGGTTTGCTTTCCTGGATTAAGACTAGAAGCAAACCTCCGGCTTCTCAGTACATTCTGACTCTTCCATCTGGCAGTAAAGGTACAGTTAAAGACAATGTAACAGGACTAAAGTTTAATAATGCCACAATATCACCTCACAATATCTTTACTCTGGACTTTCTATTCACCTCCAAAGCTTCAGGAGTTGCTCATCTGTCAACACACTCACTCCAAATAGCACCTCCACTTTGGCAGGAGGTGTACAGCCAGCAAGCCTTTAGTCAGCAAACTCTAGAACATGCTGTTCTGGTGCAACAAGCTGGCTAAAGGACTAAAACACTAATTTTGATGTAACTATTGCAAATAATGTGATTTTGAGAATGACTCAAAATCATTATTTGCATGAAAGCATCTTAAAACAGCCGGTGGAGAGATTAAATGGATGTCCCATGTAGTAAGAGCATATTAAAAAACTTCTAGAGCCTACCACAGTGCAAAGGAAGATAACCACAAGTCCAGAAGCTCCCCATCTACCTGCCCCTACTACAAGGAGTTTGGCCAGATACTCGCCACTGTCCTGAGTACAGAGCCCACAGTCATGCATGACTGGCTCTTGAGCAGCGATGGTTCACTCTACCCCATGCAACTGCAAAGCAAGGAAAAAGGAATACTTGTGACATCCGGTTTTATTACTGAATAATCAGTAATTACTAGCACTCAATTTATTTCCACCATTTTCTACTGTTCTTATCTTAATAAATATCAAGATAATTGTTGTAAATTGTATTGGTTTGTGCATTCTCAGTCAAGTAGCCATATGTAAAACTTTAACAGTCTTCCACTCATATATAAGTGATAGTGTAGTTTTATCCTCTTATTTGCTATGACAGTCCATTGCAAATTACATTGTTCACGCTAGCACTTTGTGAATGTAATCCTGAAAAGCAATAATGTGAGGACTCTTTAGCGTTATTGCTTCTTTAAGCTCAGCCCCTATCACATGAGAGGCAGCAGTTAACTTACAATGGGCCACAAATGTGTGGTTAAAGGAGATCTTGCAAAAAACCCCATTTCTCACCATTGCTAACACCATTATAGAATTGCTGTTTCACACACTGGAATGTAGACAATTTAGGCAATGCCATCTTGCCTTTGACCTGTCAAATGCATGTTCTACCACCACCCTGCACCTAGGAACTGCTTATCAATCCTTTTGCTCAATGACCAAGACCTGACACACTTTTTCACATGCCATGGGGGTGTCTGCATACTCAGAACAGTGCACACATGGTATTTTGATGAATTTCTCGCCTGAGAGAAGCATGAATACTTATCCAACTATGTACACAAGAATAGCTCCTTGGCATCCTAAACTTGTTGCACACCATCACATTACAGTTTTACATCTGTTTTGTGAACAAAAGCCTGTGCAGTGGCAGACCACTGGTATGCAATAACAAACATCATAAGTAGCATGTCATGGAATGTCAACAGGAAAATTAAAGAGCAAGGAATCCACCCTGTCAAACGCAGTGCTTATTTTAAGTAATCAGTCCATACTAAATTCTGTGAGTAAACCACATGACAAACTGTTTCAAGGTTACCAACTCATCAGTGAGCTAGGCTTTAAAGCAGTGCATTAAGATACCTCGAAAGTTCAGCTACTTAACACCTGACCTTCTGTAAAATGCTTACAGTTCAGGTCAACATGCTTTATTATTGCTTCACAGCGGACAAGCTTATGTACCTCAGGATTCTATAGCTCATTTAATCATAAAGTCATGTATGTCTAAGCCTACTGGCAACTACCTTCTAGAACTTCATTCTGGAATTGATTGAGATGTATCTTGAAAAAAGCTAGCATTTTGTCCCTGCAAGGCTTGAGAGGGATGTTTTGAAATGTTAGTAGTATCATTAGGTAGAAGCTTGTTTTATAACCTGGTTTAACTCAGTCTGCCTATGCTGCTTCCTCGTCCATCAACATTTCTTCATTTTCTTTCCCTGTAGTCATATTAATCCTTCATTTTATTTCACCAGGCTAAATAAACTAGTTATTTTCTTCCCTTCTCTTCTACTTCTACATCAGCCATCTGTTCTGATCATTCCAGGAACTCCTTCAACTGCATTCCACTTTGAACCTTCATTCTTAGACACAGAACTTTATTAGTTTTTAACATGGTATTAGAAATACTGGAAAGTAAGGGCTTTCATTAGCAAAAGAAAAATGCAGTTTTGTATGCACCATACTGGACTGTAGTTTCCAGTAGAGAATGTTTCTTTCATCTTGGGGCAGGTAACCGTGGATGGCATTTATCAGCTTTTAATTCTTTCCTATAGTAGCCTTGAAATCAAATCAGTTATGTATCAGTTGCATGAAGAACAAGGCTGAAAAACTAGCTGGACTACTGGGCTTAAAGAGTTGATGTTATCAATGGTTAAGGACTGGAACAGACTTCCTAGGGAGGCTGCAGAACCTCCATCCTTGGAGGCTTTCAAACATGGGCTGAGCAAGGTCCTGAGTCAACACAGACCAGTTCTTACATTTAAGTCCTTAAGGTATAGGACAAGGCTTTTCAAATTCCAATATAGGTCATGTCCTTACACAGAAATTGCCAAATCACCCAAAATTGTAGCAATATAAGTATTCTGTCCAGGATTAAAGTGCAGGCCTACTTGTGTGAATTTGCTATGTGCTTTACTGTGCTCTCTTCACCATGCCACATCAGCATCAGGAGGATCAGGAAGCATTCCTGAAGGACCCTCTGTTCTCTCTTTAGTCATTCTCTGCTTCCAAAAGAATG
This sequence comes from Coracias cyanogaster, assembly GCA_033124195.1. Classification (NCBI taxonomy): domain Eukaryota; kingdom Metazoa; phylum Chordata; class Aves; order Coraciiformes; family Coraciidae; genus Coracias; species Coracias cyanogaster. The sequence continues at coordinate 21,777 of JAVSBS010000198.1, forward strand.
TAGGAAGAGAGAGAAATAATGAAACCTTAAGGGTAATCCAGGCACTGGTTGGAATAGACAAAAACAAATGTGTATGGCCAGATTAGTGTGCCTTGTGGCCAAAGTGATTCTGCTTAGGGACTTGGATCAGTCTACCACAGGACAATTTCTAGCACTCATCAAGTTTGCAATGACATAGTATTAGATCTCTAAGGATATATCTTACCTGCTCTTTTCATAATAGCAACATTGATGAGAAAAAATGGGATGAGTTGTACGACTCTTGTAGCCTGAATGCCTTTCAGCTTGACTCTCTATACCATGTATATGTGAGTTTACCACTTAGCAGAACACTCAACAGTTTTAGTATTTAATGCAGTAAGTCAAACTGAGGGTGATTCAACCAATCAAGAGGTTTAGAATTTTTCTTCTGGAGAAACTCATGTTTCTAAACCTTGTTTTTTCTGAAGTATGTCAAAGTACCCAACTCTTGCAAGCTATGCTTGCATATGCAGCAAGCAAAACAGAAATCAAAATTCCTAATATGGAACATTTTGTCCTTCAACAACACACACGAAAACACAGCTACAATTGTCTGAATGCCCATGAAGGACAGTTTGGCATGCAGATGGCGACACAGCAGCCCTTTCAGCCACTGGTCATACCAATCTGCTATATGCAGCTGTAAACCATGAAAACTGCTCACACCAGTGAAGCATTCCTCTGCCAGTTTAACAAAGCCATGAGTGACCAACACACACACCTAATGCATGTTTACCACTCAAACCAAGTACAGTTAAACTTCCAATTAAGAAGTAGCTGAAACTGTCTCCTTAGAGAAAGGAAGTGTCTTATCAGAGCTGAACAGTGCTTCTGAAAGATAACAGCAGAGTAAGCATAACGGTCTGTATGGTCCTCTTAATCATGAGGGTATAGATAACACACTGAACTGTGAATATGAAATAAAAAACAAGTATTAAAGAAAAGAATGAAAGTTGAACAATTTTACTTTGAATCTTAATACATCTCTGTTAACTATAAGCTTCAGGAACATTATTTTCTGAGAGTCAAAAAATGTTTCACCTTTAAAGTTCCAGGATGTTTAAGTGAAAAAAAAATAGCAATTAATCAGTAAACGAGGAGGGGGAAGAAAGGACCAAACCCTTTCTAAAGGCTGTAAATATCTTCAAATGAAAAGTGCGCTTATGAACTGAATGCTGTTATGAGTATTTTAAGAGAAAAAAACAACTATTTTTCAGACAAATATAGTTTCCTCTCAAAATGTCAGATATTGCTTGATAGAAAGCAATACTGAAGAAGTTGTCTTCTCCATCAAATATGATTACTTGAGACATACTGGTTACATTACAGTAATGCATTAATACACGGGGTTTACCACATCAGATGAACAGTTATAAGGTATCATTCTGAAAGAAACCAAAGACATTAAATCTGATTTCTAATAAGTGTGGCTACAAAGCTAGTAATTTTCTGTCTTCTGTAGTTTTCAGCCAATTCAGCTCCCTGTCGCTCTACTGATGACAGGGAAGGGAAGGTACAGGAGCTGACTGTTTTAGGCAGAGAGGGACTGGAGAATCACAACAGTCTCCTGAGCTGGCTGGCGCTGCAGTTCTTTCCTTCAGTACCTTTAAAACTGGATGTCTCTGAACTTCTGCACACCAAGGTGTTTTCCAGAGCAGCAATGCAATGGCTGAGTACACTACAAGACAACAACATTCTCCCTGTGATCAGCATTGTCCCCACAGCTTTGCAGGATGGACTGTTTAGTATCTGCCTCAAAGTGCCCTAAGCCCACAGCAACTGTATCAATTAAAATATACTCAAGATGAATTATCTGCAATAATCAGAATAAATGAATTTGAGAAGAAAGCAATCAAAACCTGCAGTACATAGAACGTGTTACACTGCGTCTAGAAATCTTTATAAACAAGCTATTTTTTCAAGATATGAGAAATCACTAGTTTTGACACATTATAATAATGCCATCAAGAAAACTAAATTAAACATAGGCAAATAATAAACAAAGCTCAGGATGTTTGTGTGAAGACCTAAGAATCAGATTTATGAAAGCTACTTCCTTAAAGAGGCAGGTGAGGCACCTTGACTCATTTTGTCCAAAGGAAAAAAGATCAATAGCAGCATTACCAACAAAACACAGCCCTTTTGCAGAACAATTCATGGCGGCTTCAGTACAAGCAAGCAGAGAAACCAGAGGGTCAGTTGCTGAAACCACCGCACCCAGTGCCTGACCTCAAGCTGCTGCTGCAGGAGAAGGCAGGCTGAGCTCCATTACATCTCAGTTTGATAATGCCATGCAGAGATCCACTTAGGTATGACGAGAGTGTTACACATGCTTAGAAGTGGCTAACTGAATCACAGTCCAGCATGGAAATGTTTGTCTCCTATTTTAGTAAGAAAAAGGACTAACTTGAGATTGCACAGACCATTAAAAAAACATACAGGCAAAATATAAGCCTCTACTACTTGTTTTCTTTCAACTTACAATCAACCTTTTCAAATGCTCATCTGCTATTGTACTTTGCATCTGTAGTGAGGCATATTTCACAGTTATTAAAAATGTAATCAGTACAACAGCTACTAAAAGGAAGATCTAGTTGAGGTATGGTGCATAAACTCCCAAATTATTTAGAACAATGGACATGGCAAGTATTTGTCATCAAGGAAAGGTTCTAGCCTTCATGACAATGTTAAGAAAGTATTGTATTGTGCCTTCTTAAAATTATCTTTAAAGAGACTCAGATCATCAGTTCACTCTGTTATTCTAAAACAAAACTTAGTATGGAAAGCTGATTTTAAAGAGATTATTGGATTGATGCAACCTTGCAGTTCTTACATCCACAGGGATGAAGGACTAAATTCTCATCTTTCACATGTAAGCCTCTATTATGGTATCCCTGTAACAGCCAAAGAACTGCAGCCATTAGCTTAGCAACTACAGTTAACCAATAAATCAAGAACCTCAGAAGTTGTGCAAGTCTCAAGTCATTTAAGCTATTTAAACCAACACTACTTTAATTCCCTTTGCATAATATCTTAATAAGATAAAAGCCAAAGCTAAGTTCATTGGTTGTGTCCCCTCTGGCTATGCTGCCCATCAAAGCTACGCAAAGCATTGCAACAAGCATTCCCAAACAGGCAATCCACCTTTTGTTCTCTTGCATTGTCTGATGTCTTTTGTCTAAAGGGCTTTGACAGAAAGACTGGCATCCCTTAACCCGCCTCTCCTGTGTCACAGTACAATAAAGAGACAGTAAATACCAACCTGATTTACTAAGAAAAGCGAGAAGCCAATATTACTGTCTTTTTGCAGGGGGAGCAAAATGCATCCATTCACCAAAATGTTGATCTCTTATCCTGGGAAAGTATGAAACCCCACAATGCTCAGCCCAGATTCACTCTATCACCACAAAAATAACAAAGGCCTTTCAGGCAAATAATCCAGGGTAACGTAGTTGCTTCAAACAAGCATTCTTGTTCAACATTAACACTCCATTTGGTCCAGTAATTACACGACTTCATGTCAGGTGAGTTTTCATCCAAATTTCCAAACAACCACTAATGAAGCATTTAGTCAAAAACCTGTACTTCAGATATGCTGTCAGACTCTCTGATAGGCTTCCCACTTTGTCTGGCATAACACAAGTAATGGTACCAATACTCTTTCCCTCTCTTCTGTAAGAAGATTACGCCTGTACACTAACTTTATGATCATTCATTGAAGGAAAAAAAACAAACTTCAAGAACGGAGCATGTCTTGTTGACATAGCAACATTAAGAAAAAAATTCCTATCTGTAGATACTTCTATATCCTTTTTTTCTGATTTGACTTGCTTTACACATCAGAATTGCCTGTTTCCCTACCCCTCTCACAGCACAGAAGATTCTCATACAGTCATCTTCAGTTCAACCTCTACTTAAGAGCTGATAATTATTGTTTTTATTAGCATAGTTGGACTCTGGCTAAAATAAGTGTTGGTCTTAAGGGAGATAATTCTAATATGGGATATTACTAGTTTTTAAATTAATTAGCTAGGGAAGTGTAGTGGGTCTGGCTGAGCTGGTTTTCCCCACAGCTGCAGTGTTTTTGTGCTGGGAGCTAGAAGGGTGTTGATA
>JAVSBS010000199.1:2852-14604 GCA_033124195.1 Coracias cyanogaster
AGGGACACCTCCCACTAGACCAGGTTGCTCAAGGCCCCATCCAGCCTGGCCTTGAACACCTCCAGGGATGGAGCATCATTTTGAAGTCTCTGTTCCTATCAGTTTTCACAGTGTTGCCAGAGAGCCAAAGAGTGCATGAGAACAAACGGCATTTGGTCTCAGCATTTGAAAAATGGTAGAAGGCTGTAGCAGCTGTCAGAGGCACTGTGAGCCAGCCAGAACATGGCCTCAGGCTGCAGTTCCACCTGGATCCCTGATGCCCATTTGGCCCTCCCTGTAGCTTCCTGACTCGGCTCTCCTGCTTGAGTCCCGTGCGCTGGACCATCTGCCGTGGTGGACTTCCAGCCACCGTGGCTCAGAAGAACGGCGATGTGTCACGGGCTTCTGCAGGCAGGGAAGATAGAGCTGCATTCCCAGCCCCCGAGGCTGCCCAATTCCCTCCCCCTGCACCTATCTTATCTTTGCCTCGTTCTAAAATGAAAGGAATAGAAAAATTAACAACATGAAAAAGGGAGGAGCTGATAAAGAATATCTGAAAAATGATCTGTGTCCTCATTTCAGAGCTTTGCATGGTAACAGGGAGGCAGAAGGGCCTTTTGTTTTGTTAATATATTAAAATATTAAAAAGCTGAGTTGTCTCCTGAACCTACTCTGAGAAAGCTCCTAGGAGTTGTTCTTCAGAAGACTATTGCACTTGAGAAGCTATCCAGGGATGGGATTCAAGGACCAGAGCAAATCAAAGCTAAGAGATGAAGTTTGCCGTCTTTCCGTTAATGGGGACTTGGGTCCAGCCTGGCCAGGAGTGATATTTGTACCTTTGCTTGAGGCAAGATCTCCACCAATGGGACATGGAGGGGGCTGGCTGGAGTCGGGAAGAATCAAAGCCACATTTTTCCTGATCTCCTGTAGCTCCTTAGTCTTGAAGGTTTGAGTGAGAGCGGTTCCTTGGGAGCGCTGCTCCCTGCAAGCCGCATCTGAGCCAGCGGTGGCCAAACTTCCTGGAGATTGGGGTGTTGGGTTTGGCACATTCATGGGTCCCCTCTCAGAATCTCTTCTTTCCTTGGCAGTTGAATATCAAAATACACAATTGCTCTTCGTAGATCTTCACCAATAACGCAGTAGGCCCATGATGATGCTGTAGCTCTTATGTTCTGTTCTACCCTCTGCTTGCCATTAATAGTGCAACCATGTGGTGGGGCCTTGGTGCTCCTATGTGAGGGTGACCGCGGGGCTGTACAGCACGTGTGTGCGTATAGACACACACGCTCAATAAAGATTTCTTTTCTTTTCCTTGGCAGGTCACTATGGAAAGGATATTTATCGAAGTGGAGGGCCAGATCTCCATAATTTCATCTCCTCCGGGTTTGTCACATTAGGAAGAGGACACACGAAGGGTACAGTGGAAACAATTTTTTGCTAAATAAAAAAGATTGTTTTAAATAAATAAAAAAAAGGCTATAACTCAGAAGCTGGGTTCTAAGTGCTGTGAGCTAACAGTGTTGGACTGCAGTCGGGAGGTTTAGCCTACCCAATATCGCTGCAGGTATAAAATACCGTGCTCCCAGCAGAACCTTTTAAATCCGAGCGAGGGAGACGGTGGGAGAGCGTAGAGTCGGACAGCCGGGCTCCAGACTCCGCTCTGACTTTGCAGGTCTACAATTCACACTGCTTTGTGTTTTCCTGGGTGGCCGGTTGCGAACCACCCTCGTGCTGCTGTATTGTCAAAGGACGGGGGAGCAGCGCGGTGCCGTCTGGGGCAGGCAGCTAACACTGCCCGGGTGCGCTTCTGGGTTTCTTGTCCTTGACTTCTGGGCTTCTTTTATTTTTTTTGGGAGGGGCTATGACGAATATTTTATAAAATCATTTCTTTTTAGGTCCTAAAACGTATCTTTTATGTGTTCATATAATCTGTGATATAATGTACAAACATGAAAACACACAAAAATATACATATGCTGCTCTGTGTATGTTCTGTGTACATGTACTGTATATGAAATCTGTGTTGAGAGACAGCTGTAGCTCTATTAGATAAGTAACCGTATATCCCAGGAGTTGTGGTGACGCAAAAGCTGTGAGCTCTGGCTCAGAGTAGCTGGTCACCAGAACCCCAGATGAATGTTCGTTCTATGACGTTGCCGCATAATTCGGTGAGTTTCTCTAGCGTACCGTGAGACGGTGTTTGGAGCATCCTTCTGTTCACGCCCGCCCCTGACCGAGTCACGCTGGTGCACTGGCAGTGGGTTGCGACACGGGGAGTGCAAGCATGTGCCGTGCCGGTTCTCCTTTGGTTTTGTGTCCTGCTGACTTCTGAGACTGTTGTACCTTTCTATAGACGCAATGTATGTGGAGATGCCTATATAGACGCAATGTACTGTATGTGGAGATGTGTCCATGTGCTCGCCTGGTGGAATGCACCCTGTGTTGTTTCTGTGGATGACCATGACTCGCAACTTATTAAAAGACCTTTTTTTTTTTTCCGTACTTTTCCTGCACTTTCTCAAATTCTCCACGAGTGTCATCCAAAGCAGTGTTGGTCCTGTAGAACTGTCAGAGAAGAAACAAATATATGTATATTGTCTGTGTATGTCTGTGTGTGCTTAAATAAAGTTTACTGAGGCTGAGGCAGCACCCGTGGGACTTGTAATCCAATACCCTGCAATTCCAGCCTGGCACTGCACCGGTGGGAGGAAAGCAGAGGAAACCACCATGAACCTTCAGGCGGGCTGGGAACTGAAATGGTTCAAGGAAGGACTCATGGATGGCGTTTCACACAAGGGCTCCCTTTCTTTCCCTATCCAGAGGGGTTTTACAGTCCTGTCATACCACATCAGGCTGGACAGTGTACGTAGGGTGAGATAGCAAGTGTGCCCCAGTAGAGACGTGGTCTGTGGAGGGCTGTGTCCTGGTAGCCTTCATCAAGCACATGAAAAACCCTGGGCAGGGCCATAAAACCTGCCTCTGTCTCAGATATTTGAATTATGTAGCAATTTTCTGTACAATATGCTTTCCTCAGTTCCCTTCCAGATAAGAGTAAAACCTGCTTTCCTTCTTTAACTGAAGAAGTCTCGGGGGCTCTGTTCTTCTGTAGATGGGCCTATTATTTTCACCCCCTTCTCACTGGCTTTGCCGGGAGCCCCACAGAGCACATCTCCTCTCCCTGGGAAGGTGGGACCATGGGCAGTGGGAGTCCAGGCTTTACCCACCACCTCTTCCAACAGCCATCAGAGAGGGTGGTGCCTTCACAGGGAATAAAAGACTTACTATCTGAAGAAATTAAATGATATCCGGGCTGTTTATGGGCATAAAAGGATGGATTGGCCTTTGAATTTACTTTTCAACTACCCATAAATTCACATTTTATTTGAACAGTACCATAACATTAGCTTCTAACTTCTTAACGGGGAATTCACACGCCCACTCATGACTGGTGCACGTGATTAACATCTCCACATGTTCTGCCGGCAAACTGCCGTGTTTGCTCGCGCAAAGGTACAGATTTGTCTTTGTCTGCGACACGATTTCCTTCCTGTTGTGAAAGCAGGGGCTTTAGGTGGAACAAAGGAGAGGCTCTGCCATAAGGACTGTGCCTTACATAATTTGATTATTTCTGGAAATATTACACATCTCCTGCATTCAGTTTGAACTGGCAGCCCAGCTGAACGTTAGACAGGAGAGCGGAGTGCTCCAGCAAGGGCTGCAGTCTTGAGCTTTAGCTGAGCTTCGATACTGTCCTGTTTCAGTTCCAGTGCATGTGTTAAAATCCCCACCTCAACTGCCAAATAACCTTGCCCTGCCTTGTCACACCGCCATGGAAGAGGGTTCTGCTTTTAGGCTGAACAAAGCCTGTGAAGTTTATCTCAATGTTTCTTTGCACCGGGAGACACTTTTGGTGTTTTCTCAACTGTCTTCTGTGCTGTGGCAGAACTCCAAGTGCTGAGTAATATTTAAGAGCTAATCTATTTTGGGCAGAAGACAAAGATGTGAGACATGCCAAACTACCATGGATACCAAACCAGCATATTCACGTCTGACATCCAAAAGCTCCTGCAAGGTTGTGATTTATGGTTCTTACATGACACTCCGTTGGGCGATGCATCACTGCCTGGCGTTTCAGTCTATAAAATCACTACATAGTGTGCTCTTCAAACTATGGTAAAAGACTTTGCTGTCAGTCTGTCATGATGATCTAGGAATGAATCCAAAGTCTGTAGGCCATAGAAAGTCTCCATGGTGAGGCACACGGCAGGGCTAAGCTCATCCAATGTTAGGTAGCTACAAGTTAGACATTTTATTCTGAGGTAGGAGCCTTCCGTTCCATGTAGAGACACTTGGGAGACACCAGAACTTCTAAAAAAGTGTTAACTGGATGGACAACCATCTTCCCTACCTTTAGCAAGAGGGAAGCCACAGGGGCTAGGTCTGTTAGCCATCAGGAAGGTAGATGAATCCTGCCTGTGCTTGCTGGTATAGGAGCAGCTACTGTTGCTCCAGTTGCTGTGGTAGTTGCTATGAGAGTTCTGTGCTCCCATGAAACAAGTAGGAGCACTGAAGACAGGAGCTACCACATCCCTCTGTGCAGTAACCTTCTTTAAGAACCAGTTTCTTCAACCTATTCTCTCTCCGAGCATCTTGCTGCTCTCAGATGTCCCAGGTCAAGACTACCCTCACATAGGCCATGCTTGTTGTCCTACCTCTGCTCAGTCACCCAGGCTGGTGTAGAAGCTTGCACAGCTGCAGCACCACATGGAGCAAGCACCCACGTGGGTATTCAGCCACAGCGAGTGAACAAGTCTTGGCATAAATTCATGCCAGATTACTCCAGATCATGGCTGAGTTGAGTTTTCAGGCAAAAATGGGATTTTTATTTTGGTTTGGATTTTTTTTTTTTTTTTTTTTTTTTACTATCAGCCTCAGATCTTGAAAATACTTGCTTAGTAGAATTGGGCTTCTTGTTTTTCACCAGTCTGTGACAGCACCAGAAATTCTGTAGAGCAGATGATAAGTTCATCACTAAACAACCTCTTTGTTTTCCTTGTAATTCTGCAACGGTACTAAGAAACAGTGAGTTTTTTTCTGGAAAAGCGTAATTTCCTAGTTGAATTGAGTGCTAGGGCTGAGGGAATGGTGAGGCAGGAGCAATGTGGGATTTTAGACTCCTCTACTGCAAGGTCATCTCGTAGGAAAAACCAGGACTTTTCCTACAGTCTGCTACTTTTTAATGCCAGATGCTTGAGGAGCTGCGGAGGTGGGGCTGCAACTCGAAAAGCATGTGTGGAAACCTCAGGAAGGGTCAAGTGTCCTCACATACTGCCTAATAACACTCAGAAATGGAACCTTTCGGGTCAAGGCTGCAAGCCTTTACTGTTCCTGGGTTCGCTGGGAGATGTGCTCTGACTTAGGGCATCTGCAGGAGTCTCTTTTCTTCAAGTGTCCCACCAAAATTTGCACCTAGGATGTTCTCCAGCAGTGCCAGTAGGCAGCAAAAAACATGAACCATGTGTCCAAGTCAGCGTGACGTGGCTGTTGAAGCCTGACTACATTGCTGCTGGCATCTCTGTGGAGCTGCACCAGCATCCTGCGGTGTGGGCAAAGTGAAAACGGTGCTGGTGTAGAGAAGTCAGCCTGGTGATGGAGCAATAAAAACTGCCCACAGTCACGTTTCGTCTTGTGGTATTTGGTGCAGATGTGGCAGGATTTACAATTTACAGCCCCAGTGTGGAATTTGTCTGCCTGGGTCTCTGCACTCACTGGTCTGCAGCACGGTTGTACCTCACCCATCTGCAGAGTGGCTCAGGACACTCTTTGGATGCTGCAGCCCTTCATATGAGGTAGAGCTGCCCAGCCTTAGCTGGTTCTGGTTGAGGGCGTGTGCCAAGTGTGTGGAAACATGGTGTATGTCCTTTAGCAGGACCTTACACCCAACTGGACATGATACTGCTCAGATACAGCCTCATCCTTTGCCATCTCCTGATAAATATCCCACTCCCCCCTACCTGAGGTGATGCACAGCATCCACATGCGGGCAGAGAGGAAAGTGAGAGGCCAGATGTTGCTGATGTGTTGCTTTTTTCACAGTTGACAATATCTCCCTCAAATCAGCTTTTTTTGAGTGCGTATTCAAAAGAAGCAAATTGTTCTTGATCTAGTCCCACCTTAGAAAACTACCCCCTTTCATCTCCCAGGCCGTGTGCGTGTGCGTGAGCGGAGAGACAGACAGACCATGTTTGCCGTGGTGCCAGAGCAGCGGAGGATGGCTACCACACGGCTTCAAGGTTTGAAAGCTGCAGGGATTTGTGAGAGAGAGGGGAGACAAGGTACCGTCAGGACGGGAGGGAGAGCGGACAGGCTTGAGGTAGCAGCTCCTCCCCACTTGCTTGTCTGTCAGTGGGCTCTGACAAGCTGAGGGAGAAACCTCATCACTGGCTGGCACCTTGTGCTGCCACTCCATGGCCAGATCTCCACCCCACTGGGTGCTGTCCTGCAGCCTCCTGGAGATTCACACCACTCTGGGGAGCGCATTGTGCTCCCACAGTCACCCCATGGGCCAGTCCCAGGAGATGGAGGGCCAGATGTCCATAGGGTCACTCAGGCTTATTGCACGACAAGTTTCAAGAGTGAAACAGCAGCTTGCTTCCTCTGACAGCTTAACATTTGTGTGTAAGAGAACCTCCTACGAAGGCAAACACAAGAGAGGACAAATGCATCTCTAGATCCTACTTAGCAACCAAGATCTTCCTGAGCTGCTTCAGTGTCTCAGCCAGCTGAGGTGGGCGGCAGCTCCACCTTCTCATCTTTTTCTCCCCTGGGAGCTCCAGAGCTTTCCCAGCACCACGTCTCTGCTGCTCCCTCTGGAAGGTGACACTTTTCCTCTGTATGGCGAGAGGAAGCACAGAGTAAATGACTCGTGACAAAGTCTGTGTTTGCCCAAGACAGCATTGCCAAGTTCGTGTCTGTGTGACCTGGAAAAGCTTGTCAGTGATGATAGGGCTGTGGGACATCCCGTGTGAGGATCAGGCCATTTCCTTCCTGAAACGTCTTGTTCTACCCCTCCATTGTGTTCCCTCATTTGCACATTCTTCTCACCCCCACTGTTTTTTCTGCAAGCTGATGAAGATCTGTGACAGGCTCTGTATTTTATAAATGACATCTCTGTATGCAAACTAATCTTTATGCAGACACCTCAGTGGATTTATAATATTCAGCGTGCTGTGAGCTTTGCATCCAGACTGAACGGGATCCGACGCAGTAAACTGGGATGGGGTCTTCCCAGTGGTGCCACCACGTCCTCCTCCTGTACACACGTTGTGCACGTTCCCCTTTCCACACGTACTGCTCCTTTTGGAGACCCCAGACTGAGACCCTTTGCCAAGCATCGACTCAGGAACCAGCAGTTTCGTTGGTCCATTGCATGCAAATATGATTCAGAGATGAATGGGAGGAAAGAGATTTATCAATTTAAGCACCATTTGCAGTTTGAGGATTTGGGTTCCTCTCTCCAGCATTGTCCCGGTTCCCTGCTGGCAGGACTGCTTCCCTCTTGCTTGACCATCAGCCTTGTGTTCCAGTTCCTTCCCCAAAGTGCTGCTTCATAGCCTTTATTTGTTATTTTGGGGTCTTGGATGACATCTGTCGCAACTGGCATCAGCCGAACACAGCTACAAAACACGGGTGACTCAGCTCCAGGATGGACTTGACTTCCTCCCCCATCATTAGCAATCCACACTTGCCGGGGAAAGAGAGAAGTTTAAGGGGCATTTTTTTCATACCTGCATCTGTAACACGCTATGAATAGATTATGCAAAAATTGAGTGTTAGGTGTGTTGAGTTCTTTTTCTCATTAAACACTTGTTAGACATTCCGTATCAATGGAGACATGTCAAGCCAGAGCTCGCTGCATCCCAATGAATCATTTTATGTTCATCCTGGATAATATCTAATGATTTTGATGGTGTCTTGCAGTGTGTGTGCTAAAGATCACTTGCATTCTGATTCCAGATTAATTTCAACTATTGCATATTCTGGCACTTAATTGTATTGACTTGAAAATAGGATCATTGGGATGTGGAAAGTGCTTCACGGCTTTGCAGAAAGATTCCATTACGCAATAGGGCATTTCAATCCTCTCTGAATTATTTAATCACCCTCAGACACGACCGTCCATTTCTCAGCAGAGTCTGGACAGCTCTTTTTTTTTTATAGCCCTCTGAATAGCTGGGTGGGAGGAGAGCAGGAGCTCATGGAAACCACGCTGATGCCTTCAGCGGTTGTGCAGCATGCCACTGCTGTAGGCAAGGAGCGGGGTGGACATGAGCAAAACCACATCAGTCCCTGGGGGCACCTTCTGCAAAATACGTTGAAATAACTGAGATGATGGGTTGATGCCCCTCTGTCTTCAGACAGACTGGCCAAAAACCTGGCTTAAAACACAACCTGTTTTGGAGCGTGGCTTGCTGATCTAGCTTGTCCCACACTAGGAGCAATGAGCAGAAGGAGGGTTGGCAGCTCATCTGAGAGCCTTCCTGAAGCTCATTAAGGGAACAGCAGAAAACTGACCACAAGCAGGGCACGGAGCACATCTATCACTGCTAAGCCAAGAGATTCAGCTTCCTGTGGCAAGAAGCCCACAGTTGCTCCACAGCCAGCTAATAAATGGAGACTACTTCTTGCAGCAGGAGAACAAGCTTCTCCTGCAGGCAGCCTCACTGGTGCATGTCAGGAGACACTGTTTGTCAGCTGGAGATCGTATTGTTCACCACTGCAGGCCATCAGTGGCATTTTTAACTTGACCTGGTCAAACATGCTTCTGGAGGACACAGTCAGGACTGAGGCGGGAAGAGAGATTGCCAGCCAGGTTGGGTTGTCTCTTCTTTCTCACTGAGGGATGGTTAAACCCAGAGTCTTGTATCTGAGCCAGGGAAAGACCACCCTGTGCCGTGCTGGGTGTGCACATTCAGGCCGGGCTTAGCAATGTCCTTTGGCAGCGAGCTGTGAAACACACAATATTGGAGCTGAACTTGCACCTGGCACTTTGCAGAAGGTCATGGGGCATCTCTGGTGTTTGACTTCAGCATGTGGTCCCCAGGCATGCACTAGAGTTTGGGACTGGCCTTCACCACAGCCACTGCTCAGGGCCTCATGTTCCATGTCAGTGTAAATCACACAAGTTACCACACAACTCATTCTCCATCAGGGCTCAGTGAATTATTTTGCTGCCCCCTTCGTTGTCCTACAAACTCTGTTGCATCCAGCGCTCCACAGAATTCCCGTGGTTGATTTTCAATAATCTCCTACCCTAAAATGGATTTCTCATCTTTCTGCTGTTTAACAGCATATCAAAATAAATTACAATGGCTGGGAGGAGAAGAAGAAAGCCCTGCCTGTTATCGGATGCCCTTTCACAGAGAGTCTGTCAACTCTCCACGATGTTTTGGCAGATACCTTTGAAAACAGAGCTGAAGGCTGGTGAAAAGCTGGCAGTTACAGCACAGCTCGCCACGAAACATGGAGCTTCAGCTGCCTGCCACAAAATTCTCTTTGAAGAATGTCTTTTTCTATATTTATTTTCAAGAACTGATGTATAAAACCCTTATGATTGCCTGCTGCAGTGTCTCCGGTTGGTTATCTCCCCAAACAGGGATTTTTACTGAAATTCAGAATCACCCTTGGAGTTGACACGCTGTTTCTTCAGCAGGTCACCATTCAGTCTTAAGTGTGGTTGGAGATTGTAAATAAGAAATTCCAATGTTATGAAAAAAATCGGAGATTCCTGGGTTCAGATAGGAAATTTTGCAAAGGGATTGGTAATTCTGAAGTATCTGTGATCTCACCAGACTAACTGAATCCTGTGGTCAGAGTTTGGCATCGGAAGAGCCTGGGAGTGCCCAAAAATCAATTAATATAGCAAAACCAGTATGTTATATACAGCTTATCTTCTGAAGTTCCTTGGGAGGAACATTGGCTCATCATCAGAGAAGTGGCTTTAGGAGACACAGGCCCCAGGTTTGCTTTCCTGATGCACTTTCTACATGTGGTACTCACTCATGGGGAAGGTATTTGATCTTTGGAGCTTCGTTTTAGCCTTTAATAGTCGTTATAAAGCTGTGGACAATTGTATGGGGTTTATACAACACAAGTAATTGCAGACAGGCCTTGAGAGACAGACTAGACTTACGGGTTGACTTTTTCTGCTCTTTGAAACAGCTTAACCTCCATCTCTTGACAGCCCCTGGCTGTGACTAGTTCATATTGTGGCAGCATCTAAAGGCCACAGGTTGAAGATGGGAACCATGATTCCTAGATGGGGTCAAACCAGAGGGAGACATGCCCCAGATGACTTATTCTCCTGTGCAAAAGCTGTGTTGAAGTAGGAACATTAACAGTTCAAAACATCACTTTGTTGTCCCAGACCTACTTTTACAGAGCTGTGGTTCTCCAGTCATTGGGTTCTTGTTCTGTTCCTCTCCTTCTCCTTCTTCATATTATTAGTCATTCAAAGTCAGTTTTATTTAATACTGCCATGACTTTGCTGCAGGTCTGGTGTCCGTGCTCCAAGAGGTTCGTAGTAAAACAGCTGAATGAGGGCTTTCCTGCTGCAGTTGTTTTGCAGGCAGAAGGATAAGAAAATTGTCTTTGCCTAGGCCCAAAACCTGGGACTTTCAGTGAGTTGGACCCTTACCTAGCCTTAGCTGAACTAACAGGAGCTAAACAGTCATCTGCTGTTGTGTAAGGCCTGCTGCTGTTAGCGTGTTGCTCTGCTGGTTCAGAGACAGCAGATGTAGATGTTTCCATCCTTCTCTTGTCCCGTCAGCTGCAGTTGTGTCCAAGCAGGGCTGCTTTACTCATCCAGGACAGGGCAGATCCCACAGGCTGAGAACCTCCTTCCGCTTAGTCTCATAGCGGCTAATGCTGGTGACATTTGTCGGTGAGCCATTAATCTTCCATTCATGGGGCTGCAGGGACAACTTAGAGGTCTGTAGAGGCACCAGAGGATTCCTACCCTCTCTGGCTTACCGTCAGGCTTGTGCTTTCGAAATCCTTCTCTACTCAGCAGGGAGAGCCTGCGCATTTCATCGATCCTGATGCCACAGGCTGAGGTCACCAGCAGGACCAGGATGACTGTTGCCATGCTTCTGTTCTTTGTTGTGTGCCAAGATGCCATGTGGACTGCTGGCAAGCTTGGGCTTGTGGAGGACGTGGTGCTCACAAGTGTGAGGTCTCTGTTTTCTTAGATTGGCCCAGCAGATGCTGGAGAAAAAGCTAAGTGAAGTTTGCACAATTAGACCCAAGTCTTAGAAACCAGAAGCCTAATTTTTCTCCAGAGGAGGAGCAGCTTCTATCTGGCATGTACACGAAAGGTCTTACTTGAGCTGGAAGGTATTTCGAACTGTTGAGTTACTTTCTGTGCACTCAGGGAGAGACGGAGCTTGGTAATTTCAAGCCTGCCAGAGTGACATTGCTGAGAGTTGGGTTTGTTCAGCTTGGAGAAGAGAAGATTCTGGGAAGATCTCATTGTGGCCTTCCAGTATCTGAAAGGGGACTACAAGAAAGCTGGGGAGAGACTTTTTACAAGGGCTTGTAGTGATAGGCTGAGGGGTAATGGGTTCAAACTGGAGAATGGGAGATTTAGATTAGATTAGATTAGATTAGATTAGATGTAAGGAAGAAATTTTTCACTGTGGGGGTGGTGAGACACTGGCACAGGTTGCCCAGGGAAGCTGTGGATGCTCCATCCCTGGAGGTGTTCAAGGCCAGG
>JAVSBS010000201.1:0-15904 GCA_033124195.1 Coracias cyanogaster
CCTGGGATAGTTTCATCATATCCCAAACAACAACAAAAAAAGCTTCCCTGTGAGACAGACTGCCACAGCTTAACTGAGTTCATTCTGCAAAAGTTTCCCCTACAATTTAATCCCAATTCTTCATCCTATTTTCATCCCTTTGTTTGCAGAGCCAGGCTTCTGTTAAAATACTGAACCAGGTGACTGACAGAAAGGAATATTGCATCTCATCATGAAGTGAAATCAACAAAAGCACCAAAAATTTTGGAATCCTAAGCAGAACTTATTAAAGATGCAGCTCAACTGATCTTTATGTTCAGCTGTAAAAATTGCCAAAGCCCAGGCATTTTAAGCCTCTTTATACCTTTAGAAAAAAGATTATTCAAAAGACTCAAGGGGCAGTTCTCAATAAATGATAAAGCTATAAAGCAGATGACACAACAGCCTTAAGAAGCTGATTTAAATTTTCTAATATTTAAAGTCTGATTTTATAGGAAAGACAGAAAGATTCAAGAAACATCTTCGGCAATGTAAGTCTGGAATGTTGTCAAATGTCTTCTCAGAATTCTAATAAAAAATAAGATGATGTCAAGCTTCCAAATACTTCTGCTCTAGATTTTGTTTTAGACCCTTGCATCTGCTTGGATTTTATCTATCAAGAAATGCATGTGGTCACTAGACAGCACGTAAAAATGTAGAGATTTATGAATTTAGAGGTTTAGCAACTCTAGAGAAATGCCATTAAAAATAAAAGTTAATCTCAATTTCTTATTTATCTAGACAGAAGAACTCCATCTACAGGAAGGCAGAAAAAGCAGTGCTCAGTCTACTTACTGAATAGAAATGCACTAACATTTTACAATTTTAAGAATAATTTTCAAGTATTCCCATCAAAATTCTGCCCTATATGAACTCATAAAATGACAGCAAGATTTTCAAGCCCCACGACCTTCCAGACCCACTGAGGTGAACAGAAAACCCTCATCAACTTCACTTTTTACCATTATCTCCCAAATCAAAGTATCGCACAGCGCATTCTCAATTTCCTTCAATACAGTGACGTAGTTCCCAGTTAATTCAACCTCCAGCTGGGACTGGAGCAGAAAAGAGGCCTGGGCACATTAAAAAGAAAAACATCTGGACTGAGCCATTACAACTAGTGTTTCTGTGAGCTTCCTACTCCCTCTCCTCTCTACTGAGATGACTTATTCAGGTTCTCCTGCTCTTTGGAACCACTCAATGGATGTCAAAAGGCCAGAGCATATTTGTGGTTTGAAATTTCACTCTTTTTTTTCCCCTTTGCATCACAGTTGTGAGAAGACAGCCTGACCCAGGACAGGATTATTTCCTTCCACACCATTGTAACATAAACGAGGTTTCTGGAAAATCATAAGAGAGTAAATAATGACTATCATTAACAAGAGAAGTTATTTCACGTGCAGACAAATGGCATCATAAGGATTTACGTTCCTCTGTTTTAAACGTTACCAAAACTCTTTGGTTTCCATAAAATGAGTATCTAGTTTATTTCTTTGCACCTACATCTGAGAACTTTCATTTTCAGAACACAGTTTAGATAGTTTCCAGATAAGGAAACGAAGAAATCTAAGCACATTCGTCACGTGCAGACTGTTTCTCAAGCTGAGAGACTACATCAAAAATGATGCTACATCAATGCAGGTGCCGTTCCTCACATCCCTCCTCCTGTTATAAGGACACTACAAGTGCATTAGAGTTACCTTCTCTGAAGGTGGTCTGAGCACATCGGGCTTGGCCTGAACCACGAGATAATCTTTTTCCTTTCCCTATGGACTCTTAGGACCTTAGACAGAAGATGTTCTGTGGCAGGAGAGTGCTCCTCATCCCTTCTGCCAAAACGTTTATACTGGGCTAAAATAAACGAAGGTGCAGCAGGACAGAGAAAAAGCACACAAATCAGCATCATCCAACAGATCACTGGGTGGGAGAGGGTAGGGAGGAAACAAACACATTGGGGTCTTAGGATTTGCTCTTAGGAATCCATCTGTATTTTCTTCAGTGACTAACAAACATAAAGTTGTCCAGCTCTTGCGCTGAGGACCAGCACATGGATTGCCCAAGGTCTCTTAAAAGAAACTGTGGCAGAGCCATGCAGGGAAACCAGTTCTTCTGGATCACTGTGGCTGTGCACTGGCCACAAGACAGTAACTTTTCTTTACAGAAAAAGATTAACAGATAATTTTTTTTTTTTGGTCCTACAAAGTATGTTTTCTTTCTTTCTTTTCAGCCATCACTTTTTTTTTTTTTTTTTAATGAGGAAAAGCTGTAAACATACAGAGTCCTAAACCACCTGCCAAAGGAGCAATACACGGTACTTTAATCCAAAACATGCCAGCTTCAGTCCTCTTCTAACCCTAGGGCAGTTGTTTCAACTTTTTCCTTTCCCACCTCCAAAAAGCTAACTCAAGATTTTCAAAAGACAGTGATTCTTGTTTTACTCACAAGTGGGGCCGATACTTTTAATTCTTATTTTTCTGCATTTCCCCCTCCTCCTTAATCTTTGTTTCTCCCTCCTTTATCAGGTGACACCCCTCACTTTCCAACAAGTTATTTAGCCATCCTCTTTTGTTATCACCCCACTTGCTTTACTAGAGCTTATGAGCCAACAAAGACAAACGGGCAAGCTGGATTAAAATCTGTTACTGGAAAGCCACTGCGTTGTCATTTCTGAAGATCCTTTCCATACTCATACACAAAAAGCTGCCGCACAGGGAGCAGCAATGCAGCTGTTGCATATCTTCCTTCCAGCAGAGCCCAAATCAAGACACAACAGAACTGCAGTCACAACACTTTATACTGACTAGTAGAGGTCCTTCATCCGGATCTCCAAGCTTGAATCCAGCGATTCAAGAGGGGAAAAAAAAATCAAGGAGGAAGGTATGTGCCATTAATGGCATGTACACGGCACCGATGCCATCTCAGCCTTCAATCTGCAGTAAGAAATTTGCCTCAGAGCAGTATTTATATGCATTAACATCTCTAGAGTAGAGGACGCAACACTGAGGTGCGACGCAAGTGCTGTTAATCGCAGCGCAAAGATAAACAAAACTTCACACGGGGCAGAATAAAACCATGCACAATGGAATTCGGCCAATGTAATTAAAACTTAATGCCTACTTAACAGTCAAATTGCAAACCTGCCAACGAAGTGCCACGTGTTACCCAGCTGAATGCTTGTTCAAGTAACCAGCTTGAAAGATTTTGTGCTTAAGTGAATACTTCAGGATATGTTTGGAACCATGTTTTTTTTCCAAGAAATGAAATAGCTTTGACCAAGTTGCTGGAGTAACAGGTATTCAAAGACATCTCCCATCTTTTGAGATTTATCTGTCTAAAGAAAAAATATTAAACTAGCCATTTGACAACATATGTTGTTTTTCTTTTACTAAGTCCTTTGTCTCCACAAGCGTTCTAGATTTGAGACATGTGAATCATGTGGGAGCCCACTGGCTTGAGCAATCGGCATCCTACAGCCCAGTCTCTTTTCACTACTGCACATCTGAAGTCATCTCCATGTTAGTTCCAGTTAAATTACCATCAGGAATGACACTTTGAAAACATCACCTCAAAAAGGTCTTTATTCAAGCTTTGGAAGTTAAGATTTCTGCAAGTTCCAATAACTTTCAGCTTGTTGCCAGAGTCTCAGCTATGCAACACAGATGGGGCACTGTGTCTATTTATGAAAGTGCGTTCTACAAAACTCGTCCTCCCTCTTGTCATTCCCGATGGAAAACGCAGACAGTAGGCTTGACAGAACTTTAAACTATTTTATGGAGACTTTTTTCATGTCCCATCTCACGTGTAGCTGGCTGATCACTACCACGATTCCAATCGTGATGGCAGACAAAATCCTATAAAAATTATTAATAAGCCAGGTTCTACACACGTAGTGTTTTGTAACTGAACTCATTACATCAGCCTCTTGCACAGCTAAATACACTTTCCTCCCAAGAACCTTACTCTTCTGTCACAAAATACAGCTCTACTTAATGTCAGCGGGGTACTCAATGTCAGACTTGCACACAGCACGATAAAGTCTCTTTACTAAGGGGTGCACATCACCTAAAAATAACTACAGGCTTCTAAAGCACTTGAAACACCTAGAAATACAAATCCACACTTCATTTTAAAAGAAGAAACTTGCAGCATTATCCTGAAACATGAGCATCATATTGTAACTATGCCAATAAAGTTTGAGAAGCTCAAATCCCCTCAAAAGAAACTACCAAGGAAAATGCATTTCATTTGATTCACTGACCAATTAAGAACACCCTTTGGGCATTCAACAGCGTTCTTTGTTCACTGTCTTGTCTTCCCACTGTTGTCAGCATACCCTGGGAAACTACTAAGACACAACACACATTTATTTGCATAATTATATCACAAATTTAGGCCACGGTCTTAAACCTTAAGTGTTAACACCCAGACATTGATTTAATTAGTAACAATCTGGGAAATACTTTTACATCTAATAGGCTGGAAATGAAGCATGTGCTTAAGTGTCTGCACGAGCACAGCGCTGGGTATTATACAAACCATTACATTTAATTTGGGTTTGATGGATGCTTTATTGACCTGTTGTCATCGTTGGTAAGGGACAGTCCGTAATGATTATGAAAAGAGAATAATTCTGTAATGTTTTATGATAATTCACTGAACACCTGTGATTGATAAGGCTTAACATGATTTTTATTAATTACTCTTTGCATTTCCACACCCCCCTCCACCTCAGTAATCTGAATTAGAGTGAAAAAAAGGAACCATTAAAGAAACCATTACAAGTACAGGCACATCTCCATCTTCTTGGGGGAAAGGAAAGTGGGCTGGGAAGGGAAAGGATGAGAGGGCAATCAAGCCAAAGGATGACATCTGAAGTACACTTTGTTGAATGGCTCTATGATTTCTCCATTTACACCCGAGCAATAAATCCCAAACACACACTACTGAGGCTTAGCATTGATAATAAGTAATCGTAACAGGCATTATAGTAACCGATGCTGCAACTATGTTCAGAATGTATCTAACAGTGAGTTTTAGAGTGTTCAAGTTCTACATCGAAAAGTCCAGCTTCCCAGGTTAAGCGAAAATACCCAAGCAGCTTCACTTTGCCTTTCAGTGACATCACGTAATTAATGCTACATTTTAACGCGATCTCAAAGCTGATTAGGTCTATTTTTAGACAGGGTTGTTTGTTTATGCTTTGTGAAAACAAATTTCCTTTTCTTACCACATCATTTCCTGGCTGGGGCACGTTTGCTTTTAGGATGCTTACACCATCTGTCCCATGCCTTTTGCTTCGGGCTCGCTGGAACAGCGTGTGAGCCCTGGGCTAAGGTGGCTGCTCGCCTGGGTACTCGACTGTTGTTACCCCACACGAAGCTATTGTTCAGCACTGGTAACGGGTGAGATCCTCCGTGTAATACGGCGATTAAAAACAGGCAACGGCTCGAAATCTCACCCTCTGGTCACCGAGGAGGAGGATGCGCTCTCGCGGGCGCGGACCCCGTGAGGGCAGAGCCGCCGGGCTCTCGGCTGAACGGGAGACCGGGGCTCGGGGGTGCCCCGCCGGCTGCCCCTCAGCCCCGCGGGAGGCAGCCGGTGCTGGGAGGGCCCCGAAACGCTCCTACTGCGCTTCTCCACAGCGCAACCCGCTCCAGCTTTTCTCGGTATTTACTCGGATTTACGCATTTGCTAGAAATTTCTGAGGGGGACCCGTCGCCCGGTGCCAGCCCGGGCTTTTACCGAGCTCCGCCGCGGCGCTCCCCCGGCGCCTGCGGGGCTCCGGCTGCCCCGGCGGCGGCCGAGACCAGGGCGCTTCCCTCACCGCCGGCTCCCGCGGGCCGCCCGGCACCGCCGCCGCCTCGCAACAGCACGGCGTCGGGGCGGGGAGGCCGCAGAACCGGGGCGGGGGAGGAGGGGGGAGAGGAAGCCCCTCTGAGGGGCGGCCGGGCCTCCCGGCGCAGCCCACCCGGCGGGGCCGGACCACCCTGAGGAGGCGAGGGGGAGCCGCTGCCTGAGGAGAGGACGCGGGCCGGGCAGGGAGAGGAGAGGAGAGAGAGGCTCGGCTACCTGAATCCGCTTCCTGTGCCTCCGCCGCTCCGCCATGTTGTCCCCGTCTGCTCCGCCGGTGACGTGAGCCGGCGAGGGGGGGCGGCGGACACGGCAGCGGCCTCGCGAGAAGCGGCGCAGGGGCGGGAAGGCCGCGCCCCCTCAGGCCGCCTCAGCGCCCGCGCCTCAGCCTCAGCCCCAGATTCAGCCTTAGACTCAGCCCCAGACTCAGCCTCAGCCCCCTCAGCGGGCGGCGCCGGGCTCTGAGGGGTCGCCGCCTCGCAGCATCCACGCGCTGAGTCTCCGCCCCGGCTCAGAGGCATCGCTGCCCGCCGAGGGCCCCCCCATGGCCTGGCTGCCCCCGCTGCCAGCAGTCTTGTTAATCAGAAACTCCCTGCGTGGGAGATGCAGCGTCTCCTGCTCCTGCACCCGGGCCTCACCCCGCGCTGCTCAGGCCCCGTCGTCTAAAGTCCAGCTCCTAAATCCTTTTGGAGGCTGCGGGCCGGCCGGTTCCCTCGCAGGCAGTCGGGGCTACGGGTCAGAGCCTGCCCGAGGCAGGAGGCGGAGGTCCAGGCGCGTCCAGGGCGTGTGGTCCGCCGGCTGGACAAAGCTGGCAGGCCCATCGGCCCTCTGAGGTGTCACTTGGTACCTGAAGAGCTACCTCATCCTGCTGGAATCAAGGTGCTCCAGCTCTTTGGCGTTAAAAATCGATACATTTAGTTTTGATACTCTTACATGGGCCATCAGGCCCTAAAGATGCACAATGTAGCAGGCCTGTGTCCGTTGTTACCTGTTTAAGAAGACAGATTGTTCTGAGGGTCTCATGTACTTGCAGAATATATTCAGAAAGCAACCTAAACAAAGTAAAACGTCCTTTTGTCAGAGGCTGTCCTGCATGCTTTCACTATGAGGTCACTCAAGTTAGCACAGCATAGAATGGTTTATTCTGGCTCCATGTTTCCAAACCGCGCCCTGGCACTTTGGGGTGGATACATACATGCAGCGCTGTATCGTCTTGCCCAGTCCTTTCAAATCTTGTCCCTTCCCGTTCCGATGATTTTGGGACCTCTCAGATTGAAAATTAGGTAATTAAAAACCTGAAATGGTTTCCAGCAGTGTATTTGCCCCTGAGTCACAGTGCCGGTTCTGGTGCTTTTTTTCTGGTATGACATCTTTTTCTTTTAAATGTTTTGCTCTGGCTGTTGCTGGGCAGAAAATCTATACAAGTTACAAATTAAGCTGACTGACTGCGGAGTGAATGAACTGGGGAAATTAAAGTGTTTATGGTTACGATAAAACAGTGCCTTGTAAAAAGCAGGAAAATTGTGTTTATTATAAAAATACATTTTTAAGCTGGCAATAATTTTAACAGTTCTTTCATGTGCTTAACTGACAGTAAAATAAAAGCACATCTGAAATGGAGGCTTTCACGTGGAAGTTTTAGCCATCTGCAACTTACAGCTTGCTAACAACACACAATGCCTGGAGTGAGGGTTTTAGCATGGCGCAGCTCAGAGCCCCTCCGCTACCCCTGCACAGGCATAACCTGAACTTCAGCTGTGAAACTTCTCCCCGCTCTATGGGAGAGGCTGTTTGGAACTGCCCTCCTGTCTGCTCGCTGCCCTCCTTGTGAAGAGTGCAAGCGCCTCGTGATGGGGCTTGTTCCAGATCATCATCCCTCTGCTTTCAGGCTCAAAAGACCTTAAAAAAGGTCTTGCTTCCCATCTGCCTCCTGTGGCTTGGAATCTACTGCTGATGCATAAACCCACTTTCAATGCTTAGTTCTTCATTTTGCTTTTTTTTTTTTGTTTGTTTGGCATGGTATATTATCTGCAGTACATCAAGGTGTTTGCTGTCAGAAAAGCAGGGTTGCTGGTTAATCTCTATTTCGTTGTTTTTTTTTTCTCCACAGAACTTTAATGACGTTTGAGGAACACCTACTTGCAGGAGCTCTTCCCAGGACAGCTGGGCTTCCAGCAGCAGACTGGCATGCAGCAAAGGGAGCAAATTGATCACTTCAAGCAGGTCTGTAAGAACGGACTGAGGGATGGAAAGTGGGCCAGGGAATGTGCCCTCCAGTGTGAGGTGAACTTCCTACCGCTATGGAGCACCGAGCCTGTCAAGACTGAATCTTAGATGGGACAAAGTTTGTCTGCAGTCGTCTGTATGGCAGGAGAAAAGAGCAAGTGGCTGAATCTCAAGAAAGCCAAGGAGTGGAAGGGGTGGTTCAGAAAGCTTGTGTTTAAGGTTAGTGTCTATGTCAACTCTAGGGCAGGCTGCAAAAAGAAGCCTTTCAGAACCATGTGGTAAAGTAACTTAAGTGCCAGCTGCCATTGTGATTAGAGTAGGGTTTCAGAATCGTGACCACTTAAATTACTGTTGTGAAGGATATTGCATGCGAGTGGAGTGGTTTCCTTTTTCAACCGAAGCCAAACCAACGGCATTTCATTAGCCACGTTCCCTCCTCCTCTTTACCCCAACTAATATAGCAATATGGATGCTGGAAACTTAGTTCAAAAAACAATGGGATACATTCATGAAACAAAAATGCATCATGAGCTATTAAATATAAAAGCCACCTCTGGCTGTCTGTGAGGTGGATCCCTGGAGATAAAGGAGCTGTACTGAAATGTTTGCTTTGTTCTTACAGTCTGCTTAGGAGTCCTCTCTTGGCCTCTGAGGCAGGACACCAAGTTAGGTGGTTTTCTGCTCCTTCTGAGATGTATTTTCTTATACCCTTGTATTCACTTATACCTGGAAATTTATTGACATTTGTGGTATTGGTAATTGGCCTTGCTTTGTGCTCAGTGTTGGTCACCCTGAGTGCACAGGATGATGTGGTCTCACTGCTACGACGCGGTTAATAGGTGCCGCAAGTGCAAGGCCACACGTTGGCAGCTGAATGACTGGCAGGCAAGTCACAAATTATCTCCAGAGTCACCTTACCTTCTGCAATACAGAAATCGAGGTGACACTAGAAGTCTGAACAAGTGGCTGTTCTGCTGAACAAACCATTGACTTGCAAGAAAGTTTATCCACTGGACTCATGGTTAATCCTTCTGGCTTTAGGGCAAGAGAGAAGAGAACACAAATCACAATTACCTCAGCTATTATGTTGACGGGCAGGAAGGCAGGCAGGAGGGAAGGAAGGGAGAGGAATTCCTTCCATAGAGGAATCCAAGGAGGATAGACAAATTCCCCAGCAGTACGTGAGGAGCCATTTCCCAGACCATCTACAGATAGTAGCATGCTGCAGGCTCTGGGGTGACCTCCCTTTTCACCTAGTCAGCTTCAGCACCGAGTATGGGTTCAAAATACAAGGAATATGAGCCTTGTACCAAACAGCATCTCAGATTTTCAAGGCAGGTTCAGCTAAAATCCACCCACAAATACGTGAGTCATAACTCAGCAGCACACTCCAGTGTCGACGTACCCTGAGTCACTTCCATCTCAGAAGCTTATAAATATTTAGTTAGCCACTTAGCTTTTAATTTAGCAGAACAACGAAGATTCATTAGACAAATATCCAGGAGTATCTTTCACTAGGAAGCTTCTTAAATACTTCCATTCTTGCAAGTTCATTTTCATTTCTGTACAACGCAGAATTGATTCATATAACCTATAAATATATGGTTGAACTAAGAATTAATTTCTCCAGATTCTGGTCCTTCTGTAATTAATTGCATCTATTTCAAATACCAGCTTTGTTCATTGTAAGAATATATTTTCATTGTAGCAGTAGCTGATGAATGCTGGTAAGGACGTGTCTCTCCTGATGTGGAGCGGCATGTAGCTCTTCCTAAAGGCTACTGTCGATCTGCCGGTCCAGCAGACCATGCTGGGGTCAGTGGGGGCACGGAAATATGTTAAATTGAAAAGACATCAATACATTTTCTTCGAAGAACCAGCTGAGGTTTTGAAAAAAAAAAAAATTAAATTAAAAAAAAGCTTGCTTGTAACCCTGTGGTTTTTGGCAGTGTCAGGAGAAGAGGAGAAGAATGGTAATATTTCGGGATATAGCATTAGGAAAAACTAGCTGTTACTGTTTTATAAAATCAGAAATTTGTCATAATGACTACAAAGGTTTGAGTTAAAAATATTTGTTATATAAAAATGAGATTCTTGAGCTTACATCTCTCCAATTAACAGATTCAACCAGAAGCCAGTGATCGCTTTACAGACCATCGTTCACCACACTGTCCAGACTGCTGGAGTCCCGTGAATCACTGGCTCTTCTCTGGCAGAGCTGTTTGAACCCTGCCACTGAAAGGTAATAAGCAAAGATGAAAACCAGGTTGGCTTGATGCTTTCTTTTTCCCCCTTGGTCAGCAGTGCTTTTACTGTTTGCTGTTTTGCTTGATTGGTTTTTATTTCAGTGGTTCACACACATGAATGCCACATATGTGTGGTTTTAAATATTGATAAAGCAAAGCATCTATTTCACGTCTTTATCGTACTATAGGAAAAAATACCATATGATCATCTATACAATACGAACGATAGGTTCCCTTTTCTGTGGGCTGGGAAAAAGACTTTGTACCCTCACCAAGAGGGAAATTGTTGGTTCAAGAAGAGCGTGTGGGTAGTAGCAGAACTAATGTCTGCCTGGAAGAATACAGACTTGGGTAAACTTGGCAATGGGACAAAGGAAAGGACTGCGTAAAGGCCAAAGCAACAGATTATTTCTTGTGGCCTCAATACAGGTGATAGCAGGAGCAAAGCCTTCCCAAAGAAAGGGAAGAGATTTGCATCTGCAAAGGCAAAAAGCAACCACTCCCTCCCACCAAACAAAACGACCCAAACCATAAACAAATGGAACAGGAGAGGTGAGTTTTTCTCTTACTACAACCTGTGTTCTTATTGTACTGCAATCACAGCAGCAGTGTTGCTATAGCTGTTTATTATAGCGTGAAGGGTTTAATCCCAAGCATCACAGGGAGCACAACCATAATGAACACTCCACCTCATAGAGCTGACTTGGTATTATCCAGTGAGTAATAAAGGGTTTAGATATGAAATGTATTATGCCATTATCAGAGCAAGGTACCAGAACAAGAGCTGTGTCTAGTTTTGGGTGTTTTTCTGTAAAACTTCTGATTGAAGCATTACAAGTCAAAAGAGAACATGTAGCTGCTGAGAATCAGTAAGGCCTCAATGTTAACATATAAACGTCATTCCTAAACCACATCAAAATCTGAAAATATGGGTCTGTCTACTGGTTCTATGTCTTTTTTTTTTTTTTTTTTACCTTTTAAAAAAAAATTTCTCTCTGAAGCGTTTGTAGGAGAGGAAACATTCATTATGAGTGGTATTTCCTTCGTTAGAAATAGAATTGATGATGTCTGTTTAGGTAAATCCCTTTCCTTCCTATTTCACTCCGTAGCTGTGTGCAGTCCAGACTTTATTGCACTTTGGCTGCTCTGGGATATCCTCCTCTGAGTACAGGATTGGGTTCTCCAGTGGAGCTCCTCTGCTGCTGCTTTGGAAAAACAAGTGCAGTTCCTTCATATCCTTGCTCTTAACAGGCCACCTGTACTTGGAGTGCGCTGCGTTTCGCTTTGGAGGGGTAGTAGATAACCTCTCGTGGCTTGGCAGCGACATCTCGTGGCCTCAGTGACCTGGAAACAGCTCAGAGATTCCTCTTCTAGGGTAGAGAAGGTCTCATGTGGGTTAAAGAAAATATTTCATACACTGGGGCGGTAGGATGCCATTTGAAAAGCAATTCATTAGCTGTTTAATTGCAGAAGTGACCTTGTCAACATGATCGTCAGTTGTACAAGAGGAAAAGTCAGAAATTGTTTCAGATGCTAAACAGAATTGGTGTCCCTGATTTATTTTTTTATTTTAACAAGCACTTCTACTATATAAAAATATTTTCTTTTTCCCTCATGGTGTATGAACAGTCTACATTAAAAAAATTACAGGAGTTAAATCTACTGTAAAAGTAAAACATTTTTTTCTGGTGTAACTAATCTTAGAGGTTACGTGTTAAAATCACAGGTAAAAGCATTTCAAAGAGAGTATCATTTTTTATGTTGACATTTGCATTTCATCCAAACTCTGAAGAGGTAAAAATGTACATTTCCAAATTCCACATAAAACTCTCCAAGCTGCCTTACTAAATTCTAAAGCCATGAAAAAATATCAAAAAAATAATGAAGGGAACAGAGGTCAATGCTTTTTGAAATTCATTGAGACAAAGTGAGCAGCAAACTAATCGCCAGCCCAAGATTAATATTGGACAGTATAGTAAGATAAATATCTTAAGTTGCTGTTGCTAATTGCATATTGTCTAGTGCACAAATATAGCAAGGATATAAAATAACTTCTCTCAGGCTAAAGTAAAAGAGCAGGTGCCCACAGTCTAAAACGGGAGAATACTCCCTCTCCTTGTGTTTGGGCATTCACCATCTAAACAGCAGCCTGCCTCTGGGTTTGGAAGTACTTGAGGCCACACAAACGGAACTAAGGGGAGAGAATCTAAAGTAGCAATACACAATGGATCCGAGATCTATCAACCTTCAATTTACAGAAATCCATTTAAACAAAAAGATTTGTGTGTCCTTTGGAGTGAAGGAGTGTTCTTGCAAGGAGGAGGGTGGAAGAGGGCGCTGGAGGAAACTGATTTCCAAAGCCTAAGGAAGACCAGTGTGTGACCAAACCCCTGGAGAGGGAACAAAGATAACTCACACAGGAATCACAAGAAAATGCTGGGGATTTATCGATAGCTAAAAAACTCTTTTGTGGTTCTTGTTTGCTGTGAGATAATGAATCATCAGTAGCAGAAGTGAAGAGAAACCCTGTTTCTGCAGAGAAAAGGGAGATGTCAGGCTAAAATTGGTGGCCTCTTCCAGATTGAAGAACGCTGAGCGTGCTGCTGAGTGCAGGGCTTGCCCAGGTGGGCTGAGCGGAAGGTGCTGCGGCAGAGGCTGGCAGGAACCGGGAGGCTTTGAGCCTGCTGCCTCCAGGAACCTTACTGTCCTAGGTCTTCATGGTGGAGTCTACTGATGCTTCCTCCTAAACTCACCTCAGCTGCGCACTCACACAAATCAAACTCTGTCAATAAGAATGCCTCAAAATAACTAAATTTGCTGTTAAATGCGCTGTTTTCATGTTCAGGGTTTAAACTGTCTACCCTTCCCAGGCACTTTGAAATGCTTAGTTCTAGAATAGCGATGGAATTAACTCAAACGACAGAGTTTAGGGTATATTTCTTTACATTCTGCAGGTAATTCCATACTCTCCGAATGAATTCCATTTAAATTTTCTGTATACATTTTGTTAACAGAAGCAGAAGTCGGCTATGTGTGGAAGCTGTAACTTGTCCTTGTAGTTTCTCCGCAGGAACACGCTATAAGACAGACAGCACACTCAGCCTCTCACAGATTTCAGCGATGATGCTGGACTTCAATGAAAAATTCAATGTACCTGTTAACTGTCCTGGTGTTCTTTTCAATGAATTGCACTTGAAAGTAATTGCACTAACAGGTAGTTGTATTTTTTAAATGCCTTTCAGATACCACACTTCCTCATGCTGCGCTTGCAGCTCCTTTCATTCAGCCCCAGTCGTACAGAGGTTTCAGGCTGTAGTTACCTTCTCAAACACTTCGGAACTAGAGGTTCCTGTAGTATTAAAAACATGTTATGTTCTGGACTTAGCTCAACTTTTCTGGAAAGCGATCATCTGGAAGTCAGGCTGAGATCCAGCTGCGTCACATGGATTTTCCCTGTTTTCTGAAATGATCTGTTCCACTGCTTTGGAAGTTTCTGGGTCCTGTGAGCAGGGACTATCCAGCGTCTCGCCGCTGCTGTTGCAGTGGAGAGGGGAGGCAATGTCGGAGGGCTGATCCGAGGGTTTGCCTGGAGCAGGTGGCAGGGGCATCGACAGGGGAAGATTCATCATGTAGAACACGTTGCCCAGCCGTCGGGACACCTTTAAAGACAAAAGCACAATTGTAGCATTGTCACTTTGAGGTAGTGTTAAGGGCATTAAACATCAAGGCTGACTGTCCTGTAGCAGCACCAGCGACACCCAGGAGATCCCAACCATCTGAAAGGGTTATCAGTGGTTAGCAAAAGTGACAAAAATCTCTTCCATTTTCCCTCTCTCCTGTTTTTCTAGGTGCAGGAAGGAGCTTGGCAGTATTCTGCTGGGGAAATGGCCCAGCACACTGACAGCAGGCTCCTCTTGCTCTCTAGGTGCTGTAGTAGCACCCATGGGACAAAGGGGAGGCAAACTTCGAGCCTGGAGTGGGGACGGTGCTTTTAGAGGGAGAAGCGTGAGAGAGCTTCTCACGCTTAAAAGGTTAAAGAAAAGGTAAAGAACCAGGCATCAGCAGAAACACACAGAGAGTCAATATTACTGGATGAAATTAAGAGCAGAAAACTTTAAACATAGAGGGAGGGCCTGTCATGGAACATGTGTGATTATATCCCCTCCCCTCAGTGTCTCCCTGCATGCTGTTGGGACACACAGAGAAGCAAGAGCAAACTATACTGGAGTAATTTTGTTTCTCCTCATATTATGGTAGTAGTTACCTTATCAATGAGAAAACATGTGGTTTAGTTTGGAAAAATTTCATCCTGTCAGCTTCTGCCTCGTGTCTCTGTGATCTGCCATCTTGTCATACACTTAATGATCATACCTGAGAGCGGATTTTTAATGCCGGTCCAAGTTTTAGTCCCATTGTATCCAGGAGATGTTCCTCTGTTAGCAGTGGGAGGGTTTCTCCATCAATAGCGTGGTCTTTAAATATCTTATGAAACAATAGAACACATCATGGAGTGTTAAAACAGAATTCACTGGTTATTTTTTATGCTTAATCTTGAAGCATAGACAATAAAAGGAGGAAACAATAATTTTATTATTTAACGTTCGTATTTATCTCCTAACAGCAGCATGAGGTCTCTTGTTCAGGTGTGTGGGTATCAGCATCCTTGCCTGCAGCTTCTCTGCTTGTTCTTGGCAAGTGGGAACTTTGGAATGTTTCAATGTTACTTAGGGTTTGTTATTTTTTTTTAGGAAGTGAGCAGCCTGCTACTAATTAAACAATAGAGTTGATCTTACTAAGGGTTTACCAGTAATACACAAGATTTCAACCACTTTGCTTGCATTTCTGGTGATTTTTCATTTTTCAAATGGAATGGTGCTGAAGGGTGGTAGGTGGGTTATACCAATATCCAAGAATGCAAGATTGCTTTAATTTGCATAAAAATTGTGCAGGGCATGTGGAGTGAAAAAAATTAAGATACTTTTCTTATACTGTCATTTTGCTGCTGGTCCTGCTGTTATGCGTTGTGACCAGTGACTCCAGATCGCAGGAGAAGTGCGTGTAACCTCTCAGAGCACGGACTGGCTTTCACTTTGAGAAGCAAGTGGCTTCATCTGTTGGAGCACAATGAAAACCACTATTACGTTTGTAACTTGGTGACAACCGATTAACCTCTGCCATTTACATGTATTTGATGACCTTTAAACCTAGGTGATCCTAAAGATCAGAAAACATGATGAATGTTTATAATCACCTGGGCATAATCCGAACAGCCTGGGAGGCTGACAATGAAGTTGTATACATCATCAACAGTCCACTTGCGAATGTCCTCAATGGAAGAAATGTCTTCTCCATTCAGGATCAGGCCATGTGCTCCTTTGAGGACGAAACACAAATGTTATGTTTGTAGGACTTTGCTGGCAAATCAATAGGAAACAGTTGTTAACATGAGAATTTTTACTCTTCTCCAGAACATAATATATTCACAGCAGTGAGCAGTGTGTGGTCACAGACAGATCCAGGAGTTGTAGACACCAAAGTCAACAGATAGCAGGAGCTGATTCTGG
>JAVSBS010000201.1:16295-28082 GCA_033124195.1 Coracias cyanogaster
ACAGATAGCAGGAGCTGATTCTGGAGGGGTTTCTTTTGGTGGCTTCTTCTGTTTGCTGCTGGCACTGTGTGTAACCAGTCACTACATATACAAATCCAAGCGCAGTATTTTTTCTAATAAGTACATTAGCCAATGCTCTTCATTCTTTAGACTTTACTGTTATTTTAATTTGAGTAATATTTCAGTAGAACAGAACCAAGCCTTTGCTAGCCCATAGTGCGTACTCTTGAGTTAGAAGGACATATGGAAAAGTTTGTTCCTAAATGAGTGCAGCTCTTAAGGGGATTCCTTGTCTTGTTTGGCCAGCACAAGGATTACGATCAGTATATAGTGTGCTGCTGCATTTGTCCCCCACCACCAGGAGAGGAGAGAATGTAACGTGTTGAACAGAATTGCGGATAACCTTAAAGTGCTGCTAACTTGACAGCTTAGGGGTGACAAGTGTGTTGTCCCCAGGGGCTGATACAAACACAGGATGACGTCCTGCAGCGGTACAGTACATGGCACTGAAAGAGGAGGCTGCTCTGTGACTGCTAGCTGTGCAGCAGCATTGCCCTGCAAAGGAGATCACTGGGATGCTGAAACCTCCATCATGCCCTCAAGCAGCACAGTTTGCAGGTAGGGAAAACCACTCTTCACTTTTGCTGGCCTGGATTTACCAATTTATTACTATTTGCAGCATATGAATTCTACATTTAGTTGCCATGACTCTATCCTACCAAAAATTTGTTTAAAACAGAGAGCAAATCAATAAAACCAAATAATGTCAACATGCCACTCTAAGCGTAATCTGGGGACTTGACAAACCTGAAGGTAACAAGGGGTTGCTGGGTACTGGAAATCCATATGGTAACGCTGAGAATGGGATTGCTGAAGGGTACATGTACTTGTCATCAAACGCGGCGCAGGAGCTGTTAGATTCCTTCTCATTTGTGTTGCTGCAGCTGTTGGTTTCAGTAGAAATTTCATGAGTAGCACAGTTTTTTCTCAAGCCTTGTTCAAACTCTTTACAGTTCTTGGCAACTGCAGATGGCTCAGACTGGTTTTTGCTTTGTTCGTGTTTGATTGGTGTCTCCACCTCTGCTTCTTTCTTGTCTTCTTTCTCATCATCCACTGCAGCCGAAGCAGCGTCTGTAGTTTTGTCGTCAGCTTGGATCTTCGTGCCGTTGGCACTACAGTCAGCAGTTTTGTGGTTTCCAGCTCTTCTCCCTGGTCGACGTCCCCTCTCCCTTTGCAAAGTGCTGACTGGAGGGTACGGGCTGGTTGCCATGAGCATAGTGTTGCCGTGAATTTCATCGAGGGTGGTACGATGAACGTATAAATCGCTGGGAAGATGGCCTTCAGGTAGTCTGTGCCTGCCACGGAAAGCGATGGGACTAGCTGGCATCCCATGGTAAAGGAAAGGTGCTTCCAGGCCCAGTAGCCCTTTCCGATGAGCTTTCTCCATTTCTTTTTGCTGAAAAATAGCACTCATCTCCATTTCCATTCTAGGAGAAAGACAGAGCACAAGCAGTTAGGGCCACCCTGTTCTTTCATCACCTCTTTTTTTTTCACTAGCAGATTAAAACTCAGAGATTTGAATAGGCAAGAGGATGGCTTTTCTTCCTCTGTGGCTATGTGTGAGAGGTCACAAAGTGCAGATGGAATGGCAAACCGCGCTATATTTAATGTACTGCCAGGTAGCTACAGTAAAAGAAAATATACTCTTCATGTGATGCCTCCAGATAATATTTTGGATAAAAATGTGTTACTTGTATATTGGCAATCCGAGCATTATTGCAATGATTGTGCTCCCTTGGGATCTGGAAAATTGTCTCTAGGGTCATAAGGGTCAAAGTCTAAAGAAAATGAGTAGATTTACATTATCAATCAGAAAGTTATACTGGGAACTGGAAAATGGCAGTGATATTGTAAGTGATCAAGAACTACAACTATATTATCCATGGAACTTGTGCATATATTCAGAGAAACCTAACGTAGCTTGAGTAACTCTCCATAGTGTCTGGCAGCTGAGCATGACTCTGGGGGTGAAAGGGCAAGATCCTGATGGTGTTTGACTGATTTCCCTCCTGGTGGATAAAGCCAGTGCTTCCTGCCGCTGGCATAGCGGGTGGGAGGGCTTACCGGTGAGATCCGGAGAGTACGAGGAGTGGTGCATGTCTCCATTGTACCAACCTTTGCTGGCACCAGCTTTCTCTGGAGCCAAGCTAGCAATGAAACAGAAAGCTCTGACTCCTAGAGCTCCACAGCTTCAGCTGGAGCTGAGAGATGGGAGAAGTGAGCTACTTGACGAGACCCAAACCAGAAATGGTTCAGCCTGACTTCCTTGCTCTGAGGAGTTTTCAGTGGGACATTCTTCTTTGGAAAAGGGCTTGTGAGGGCAGGCAGATCTTTAACATGCACTAAGATAGCTTTCGTAATGCTGCTGTGAGGATAACAGGTCAAAGAGTGACTTTTAGGAGACCTTTCATTAATGTAAAATTGTCAGGAAAACAG
Organism: Coracias cyanogaster; assembly: GCA_033124195.1. Lineage (NCBI taxonomy): Eukaryota > Metazoa > Chordata > Aves > Coraciiformes > Coraciidae > Coracias > Coracias cyanogaster. Next base: position 18,792 of record JAVSBS010000201.1, read on the forward strand.
TTTAGGCAAGAGGATCTATTCAGATGATTGTTGTGTGAAGGAATTACATAACATTTAGGGCTTTTTCTCTGCCCTCTTTTCATCTTTGCAACAACCTCCAAGTTATTAATTTTCTGCTTTCAGAGATCCAGTGGAAGTGTTTTGTCTGTGTACCGTGTCCTTGTACATCCTGCCCAAACATTGCTCGCACACAACTCTTGAGGTGGAGAGCTTTACGTTCCTGACTGCTCCTCCAGATAAGAGAGTTTGCTCCTCTGAGGATCAGCAGACAGGAGATCACTGAGCTTTGGCATGACACAGAGTCCCTTGAAGAGCAAGGATTTGGGTGGAGGTGCTCAAGAACACAGCTGTAGCAAATGCAGGAGTTTGTTTGCCAACACCTGATTTCTATTGCCAGAATGGCAAAAGCCGGGGGTGGAAGGTTATCTCAAGGATTTAGGCTGAGCCCTTTTACATTGGGGTTTTCCTGTGTTTGGTGGGTTGAGGGAAGAGCCTGAGCAGGTAAGCCTGGCTCTGGTGTGGCTGAGGGGATATGGACTGGCTGTGCTTGCTGCAGGGTGTTTTACTCAGGGGTTTTTGCTGTTTTGTTTGCTATATTCAATGTGTGGTTGATTCAAATCTTGTATTTGGAGGAGTTTAGTGATCAAGCTTTACTGACTGAAGAGCTCTGAACACTTCAGTCCTAATACTTTTGGGATGTCTACTCAGAATTTATCTGTTCTTTGCTCTTAGTCTTTCTGTGTGAGGGGTGCTGCTGCTCAGTACTGTGCCAAAGCCCGGTGCTGGAGTGGTTGTGGTTGGAGTTCCTCAAGAGAAATGGTGTGTTACTTAGCTGATTACACTGAAACTGGTACAAATAACTGGACTTCCTATAGCCACCCTGACGTTCAGAGTATTTGGTTAAGCTAGGAAAGCTGTCTACCCTGGAAGGGTGGAGATGTGGATAGTCATCCCAAGAGCCCAGCTTTGGAGGCTTGTGATGTTCTGTATGATAGCACACAGCTATAAAGTTGGAATTTGTTTCTGACTTTCTGTAACCTGAGGGTGTTTGGATCCAGAGTCTGCGGCCTGGGGCTGAAGTTTGTTTCTTTAATGAAGCTGAGGGATTTCTTCCTTTTTCTTAAATCATTTTAAGGCAAAAAACAGAATAGAGCCAAGCAGAAAGTTCAGTATCTTCAGGCCGTAAGAGATAATAAAAGGCCCCCTGCTTCTCTCAGTGATTTCACTCTAGACCACTGTAAATAGCCCATAAAAAGTTTGTGACTTAGTAACTTCCATCTGCCTTTGCTGCCTATAATCTTGGCATGTACCTCAGAGCAAAAATTACTATTGATTACCTGGCAATATTTTGCTTTTGAACCAGTTCTTGTCTTCTGGCCACAGCTTCCATGGATTCTGGTTGCAGAAAGCTATATCCTTAGAGGAAGAGGTGAGGGGGAAGAAAAATATTTAAAATTCACTTATTTCCTCAAACACAAACCCCACAACTACACAGAGATGCTTTAAAAAAGCTTTTTAAGGCCTGAACAATGTGCTTCACCAGACAGCTATATGACTGTTAAGTTAAATCCTACTTTTGTTCCTTGTTTTGGTGGGAGTATGTAGTAGAAACATGAAGTCCACCCATCAGGTGTTTGCAGGATCGTCTTTGTAGTCGGGTATCCTGCTGTTATCCATTAAGGAAAGATACAACAAGGTGGTTTTATTTGGTGGCTTCTGTCTTTGAAGTACATGTAGCTGCTCAGAAAATAATAACCAACACTTAAAGCGAAGCTGCTCCTTCAAGACTGCTTTCAGCCTAGATGCTACGTAGTTTGAAACATTTCTTCTTGAGGGAGTCTCTTATTTGAGATCAACATTAAGGAGGGAAAAAGCTGAAGCCAGAAATTCTTGTGGCATTGAAAATCTGTTCACCCTTCAGGAAAGGAGGCTTTTAAAACAGCCACTGATTATACATGAGCAAGAGTTAAATGTAGCAAACGGTGTGGTTGATTGGACAAATTTGTTGAGCTTACAGCATTCTATTTGGGCGTGAAAATGCTTGGAAAATACAAAAAGAAAAGGAGACAACAAGATCATGCAAATAATTTTGAAAACGGTTCATTTAACAAAAGCTAAAATGGAGGTGTTCAGACTTAAAGCAGCACAGTTTGGAATCTCTGGCAGGCAGACTGCCTCCTCTTTGGGAGACTGTTTTTTCCAAAGAAAATAAACTGTTATTGATGCTGAACCCATGAAAAACTAGTAGGTGTTTTGCTTTCTCAGGTACACGCTATCACTTTTCAAGGTGCAGAAAATGCTTTGTTACCTGGGCCGGGATACACACGGTTGGACAAGATGTTTGGCATGTTTGCGTGCTGTGGGACTGCAGGTCCGAGGTGGGACGTGATATGGATTTGTCTTGGGTCAGCTGTTGCCATCATTTCAGTTGAAGGTAACAGATCTCTGAGAGGACAAACGTACATTCAGATATGCAAAGGACGTTGTTTAGTTAAGAATAATTTAAGATCTTTATATACAACACGTGCACAGTTATTCTTTAACTGCAGTGTTAGAAGAGAGAAGTGGTGCAAAATACCTGTCTACCAGTCGAGGCTCAAACTGGGAGGGAATCGCCTGCATTCTCTGCTGGCCTGCGCCCATTAGCTGAGGGTTTACTGCCATCAACTGATTTCTCATTAGCATCTCTTGCCGCTGCCGCAGTTCTGGTGTCAATGTGGTAAATCAGAAAGTTATGCTCTCTGCAGTGTAACTTTTACTAGAAAAAAAACCTTTTTCCTCATTTTAGTGTGAGTTAGCAAATCAAACACTTTTTTTTGATAGCAGCAACTAAAAAAGGTGTTTCCACTGCCACCTTAACTTCTTTGTTTAGATAATAGAGAATGATACAATCAAACTGCAGTAAAAATAAACATGATTTGCACGGTCAAGTCTACAAAAGGACAGTTTACAGTTAACGATAATCCATACAACATTATGGAACAGGAGAGAATGGACATGAGCATTAAGTTCTCTGCTTGGGAGAGCTTTCATTTCTAGTACAGTTTTATTTTTAGAAAAATCTTATTAGTTGGAACCTGCCCTGTCATGAGACAGGAGCTCTAGAAAGAAGAACCTGCAGTGGTGAGCCGGAATATTGTAACGTTCACTATGGCTTTTGTTGCTGAGTTCCTGTGTGACCTTCAAATTCCGAGTGCCAAGAATCCCCCATGTTAGCTTTTAATTACCTCAAGAGAAATGTTTCTCCCATTACTCCTAAGATCAATCTGAAATACCTTTTAAAGACATTAAACCTGTTGCTGGCTGCTTCTTGTGCTTTGTACGGATATTAGCAACCCCAGAAACAAACGTGCAGTTGGGTTCCTTCCTGCTTACCTCCTGCTGTCATGCCGCTTGCTAATCGGTACAAGTGCTTTTCTTCCAGTGTTCCTTGCTCGCCCAGGATAGACATTTTTCTCATGTGATCTCGGGGGGTCATGCTGCAAGGAGACAGCAGCAGCTTCTCTCTGGTAAAGAACTGAATCAGCAGGCCCAAAGAAAAGAATAAGACATTTAGGACTGCAAGAAACAGAGCAGGTTACACAAGTTATTTCTCAGATAAGCAGGTGGTCCTTCTGCCAGTCACAGCTGTGCCCTTCAGTGCTTGCGGTTTGTGTTAGTTACCATATAGAAACTAAGTTTTCAGGTCAATGAAAAGGTTGCCCTTGTTTATATTAATTTGTTCTGTGTTATTGGGTCTTACTATGCAAGTAAAGTCAGGATTTTGGGAAAGATCACCTGCTCAGAAGGATGCAACTAAGCTAAAGTCTTTCGCCTGCAGTCCTGAGAACAGTGATATGTGCTTGCTCTCAGGAAGGCAGGTATCTTGGGTGTAATTTGGGAATTGTAATAGTTCAGAGCCCTGTTTGCTGTAAACTAAGTGAAACAGATGGAAAGGAATGGTAGAAATAAACTGTTCCAAGTGACATCAGCCCCTTAATATTGCCAAATGAAGTAAAAAAAAAAAAGTCAAAGAACATGCTTTGTAGTGATGAAAACAGTGAGGCTCAGATTACTTACCTGTGTATATATATGGATTATTAAAGGTGAAGAGTAGAAATCTAGACTAAAAGCTAATACACAAGTGTGTGGCTGAATAGCTGTGCTGTCATTGAGGTGGATTACATCAGCATTTCTAAGTCTGTCTAACCAGGAAGGTGACTAGATTACAAATGATCCTGATACCAGGGGAATGACTAAGCACAGCATGCCCTGCTCAGGATTTTAGGGAATGACCTGCAACAGAGTTATTTGTGCAGGTAGGGTACAAAGGAAACAAGTCCTGGAATGCACAGCCTGGATGTCCAAAAGCTGTCCTGTGTGGGAGGAGCTGCTTTCAGCTGAGGGTTTGGCAGAGGGAGCAGGATAGCTCTAAAGGCAGCAGGGGCATCTGTAGGTTTGTTTCAGACTAGCTTTGCACAGCAAGTGATTGGCTTGTGGGTTTCTTGTTTGCTTGCTTGTTTTTAAGTAAATTGAAATTAAGGAGTTTTCTTCCCCATTAGCTCTGATGAAAGGAATTATTTCTCTCCTCTTGAAGATGGAAGATGTAATGCTTAAGTGTTCTCATCCTGTAGATAGTTACAGCTCTGTTAATTCAGCCAGCATTTGGTATAGGTAAAGTGAAGAATGCCTTAGAAGTGCAAAGAGAAGCACAGAGAATCTACCAAAGCCAAAGGGAGCTCAAGTGGATCGTGCCTTTCTGAACCTTTCCATGAAAGCCGTAGAACAGGAGTCACTGAGAAGCAAGATCTAAGGAAAAGAGGACTGACTGTGCTGTGAAGGGCAGCAGACTCCTCTCCACTGCGTCTGATCTGGGATTTGAATCCCAGGGTAGGGGAACTTTCCCTGAGAGAGGCTCCTTCCCATTTCAGCTGAGTGCTGGCCAGGGTTGAATTCATGTTAATTACAAAGATGTGATCTCTGAAGCACAAATGGCCAAAACCATCCTGAGCTTGGGATGGTTTGTCTTTCTATGGTTTCCTTGCCAATCTACCTTTGGCATGTGGTGATTAAGCTGTTACATTAAAATGCCAGCCTTCTAACTACCTTTTGCTCAGATCTTTCTCATGTGTTTTCACACTTATGCCACATTTGCTTACTTTGCAGGCCAAAACTTTCATCTTTATACTACATTGTAGCTTGTATCCTGCTTGTAGCCCTATGACGTTGCTGCCTGGGATTAATGGTATTGGCATGGTAAAATCCAGCTGTGCCTGTGTGACCACTGCAGAGGCAGTGGTGTTGTACAAGTACTGGTGAGATCAAACAACTTGAGACGATAGCGTTGTTATGAATACAAGGCATGGATCCAATTGCCAAGTGGTTCGTTTGCCTTTAAACCAGCTACCTAGGATACAGAAAGTCCTCAGCAATGGTCATCAGGAACAGCCAAAATTCCCCTTTTCACAGCCGGTCCTTCTCCAAAAGAAGCAAACTTTAAAAACTGTTCATTATCCAGAATCTGATGGAAGCTAAATCCTATATTTTGTTACCCAAGTCATTTATAAATTAGAGTAATCATTATAACCCCTTTTATTGCCTTTGATCTATTGATGAGCTCAAAAAAATTTATAAGGGAAAGCTATCAATGTAATCCATGTGTTTCAGGAGTTTACCATTTCCTTGCTGTGGTGAAGATACTTGGTCTCAGCCTCAAAATGAGTTTTCCAAAAGGTAGACAAGCAGTCATTTCAGCCACTCAGACTGGGAGTAGAGTCTAGAGATGAGCCACACCACTGGTGTTCCCTCAAAATACAAAGTTCTTTACATTTGTAAAAGTTGTAAATGCTAGATTCTGGCCAATCTTCAGGTCTTCCTGGAAGCAGACATGCCTGTCAAATCCAAGAACATCACTGCGTCCTTTGTCTTGAGGTGTATTTGAACATGTGCTGCTGGACATGTTTCCATTTGTGGTTTTTTTTTTTTAGGATACTTTAGACTTAAAGCGATTTAGGTTGCTGGGTGCTTCATGAAGAGCATTTGAGCTGCCAAAGTGCTTCTGAGCTGCTAAAGCATTTTAAAGCCCAGTACTAAAGCGATTTAGTGCTGAACTAAACTTTAGAGCAGCTCAAAAAATAGATGGTAACTGGGATGATGGTATTTGCCATGCCATATTGGCCCAGTGAGCCATTTAGGTGGCTTCATTTCACAGATGAGTGGCCATGTATTAAATAGCCTGGAAAATAGAGCTGCAGTGTTAAACTTCATGCTAACCTCCTCCCAGCCTGGCCTTTGCCTGGTGCACCTGACTAGAGAATCTGAAGGTGCCAAGCAACTAACAGAGGTTCAGATAGATATAATGGAAAATACAGGGGGTTTTAACCTTTTTGTTCTAGTAAATCACCAAAAAAAATTTGTAAAAGCTAGTATTGACAGTAGCAAAGTTTAGTCTTTCAGATGGCCAACAAGCTGTACCGCTTCTGCTTTTTTGGAACTGCTAGAAAGTTTCAATGCCTGTTTTAATCACAGTATTGAGTGCACTTTGTTCTGGGGAAGCTGTCCCTTTGTGGGGAAAAAGACACATAAGTAAAAGATACTTTTCTTTATCAGGCCTGCCTAGAACTTCTCCACTGCCCCCCTGAAATTACTTGATACAACTTTAAAGCTTAGAATCATGGAAAACCTAGTGGGAAAAGATCCATCTATTGTGAGCCAAATCTACCACCTCCCCGTGGAATCCAAGAAGCCCTGCCTGTCCTGACAGACATCTCTCAACGAGCAAGTGGCAGTAACCGTGGTTAGAAACCAGCAGCGCCAGCATTGCTGTGGTGTCCTCGTATAGTCTGTGCAGTTCCCAAAGCAAGCCTGGCTTTTGGGCTGGATGTGAAGTATCTTGTAGTGTCTATTGACAGGTAGTCTCTCCTATAGCCTCTTTTCAGAGCTGAAGCTATTTAAGACCTTTCTTTAAATCTTTCTTTTAAAAAGTGAGGTTATCATTTAAATACTGGTCCTTTCACTGGCTGTTGGGTACCACATACAGCAGCACCCATAGTGGAGTCAGTTGGTGTTTATCAATAGATTATTATCCATTAGATGACCAAGGTTCTCAGAACACCAGTTCAGGCAATGTTCATTGCTTCAGGCAACGTGTGTCCCATAAGCAACTGATCTTTGCAAAGGTAGACTAGGTGGTCTGGTGGTTTGACATAGAAAATATACAGCATTGAAAAAATCATGGAATAATATGACTTGAAAGTTCATTGGTGTCTTCTTCCGCTAAAACTGTAGCTTCTGCTTCCACTGACCCGGTTTCTGAATCATTGTGAGCCAAAAGGAGGGTTTGATTCTTTAATGATGGTTTCACTGGAGTTACTCTATGAAATTGGTCTGTGGTGGTGTTTGGTTTTTTTCATTGTTGCACCAGTCAGTCCTATCTAATTTAGCTTTGATTGCTTCTCAGGTGTATAAAAATAATTCTGATATTTGTGGTAAAACTTTTCAGATATTTCCACCAAAATTCTGATCTATTTTCCCTAGCTGCATGTCAGAACATCAATATGGTGTAAATTTTACTTAAAGGACACATTTTGTATGTGTATGTCATCCACATTAAATTACTTATTTCCCTGAATTTCCTGCTCAGGGAAGTGCTGAATGGGTCAGCTGGGGTAAATAGTTAGCTTAATAACCAAATATAAAGACTTCTGTGTAACCTTGTGTCAGGAGGAGATACTGAAGTTGGCCAATCTGTGGTATTCCATTTGGAAAAACACCTTTTTGGTTACTTAGCTGAGGTTCTGACTTACAGGTCAAATTTAGAGTACTTAAGGTTCACACTATTTCCATAAAAACCAGCATATTAGAAACCAACAGCAGCAAAAGAAGATCTGGGAGAACAGGGAAAGTATACTTGTGATACATTCATTAGCTGGGATTTGAGAGGAGCTCCAAATCTTGCATCAGGGTTCATATAAATTCATACACACCAGCTGTCCAGTGTTACATTCATATATGGCTCTCCTCTGATCCTATTGCCCAAATCCTGGCTGTACAGCACATTACAGGGATGAAGACAAGTTAATCTCTACCTTTAGAGTCTTACCCTTAGCAAACCCTTCTTGGCAGCAGGCAGAACCACTCACCCAGTACTAATTCTGTCTCAATTTATTAGATGAGAAGTGGCAAGACACGAACTTCATGAACCAGAAGCATTTGCACATCTCATTGTGCTCTGTGCAGTTCCAAAATGTCCGTAGCAGTCTGGGTGTCTGTGTTGTTGATTGCACTGGCAAAATACCCGAGTCTTACGTATAATATTGACTTGTTGGATGCCTTATTTTTCTTTTTAGTTAAATGCATTAAGATTTCATTAATAATGCTTTTATTTACGTCAAACTCATGGAATTATCATTGTCTAAAGGCAATGTTTTGTATGCTTTTGCAGCGGCTCCACAGACTGTTTGGAAGTAGCTGAGTATTGTTTAAAATGCCCAGGTGTATCTGTGCCAGAGAAATCAATGAAACGTAATATAAACATGTATACTTGCTTATGAGTAAAATATAGGAATAAACTCATACTTAGTCTCATTTTCCATTGGCTCCCTTTATATAGAAAAAGTTGTCCTGATTACTTGAGAAATCAGATACTATTTTAAAAAATAAATATTCCACTATTATTAGTACTCTAATGTTCTTAGATGTTGTGTCAAGAGTTCTCTCCCTAAATGTATGCTAGGAGTCATAAAGCTAGAGGTTGTACTTATTTTGCTGACTGTGGGTTCTTGAATAAATTCCTTTTGGAGAGCAAGAAAGCAATGATACCAACATTATGTTGTACAGGAGCATGAAATATGTCATCTTAATTGGGGTGTGGTACCACTGGAGAGGCTGTAGGGCTACATTCTAATCCTAGATATGTGGGCACAGACTGCTCAGAGACTGAGATTAGAGTGTAATCCTAAAACTGGATTGAGAACGATACATTCCCTAAAGAAAGGAAAATAACTCTATTTATACTGCGTGTGTCAGCAGTAGAGTTTGCAGCGGATGCCTTTACAGCGAAGCGAAGCCATGGACAGCTCGCCAGTTTTGAGCTGGCTAACTGGAAAGATTGCGAGCAGCAAGTTACTTTTAAAAAAAAAAACCACACTGGTCTCAGGAAGAAATTGAGGCTTAGTGTTGGCAAACTCAGTCCTTCAGGAGCTAAGTTAGGATCATAATAGTTCATTTTGTTCCCACTGGAAGAGCTGGGGGCAAGGAGAAGCTGTTATTCCTGTGTACCACGAAGGCAACAGCTAGCTTACTGCATTGGCT
>JAVSBS010000203.1:0-13534 GCA_033124195.1 Coracias cyanogaster
GGCAGGCGGGGGTCGAGGCCGGCGCGGTGCCCCCCGCCCGCAGCCCCGCACTGTCCCCTCTTCCCCCGCCGCCCCCGGGGAGCCCGAGACGCCCTCGGCCGGCCGCCGGGGTCTCCTTCCCCCTGCCCTCCGTTTGTCGCAGCTCGGGGGCCACCCGCCGGCTTTACCTTTCTTGTCCCCCTTGGTGTCCTTGGTCGAGTCCATTTCCACGTAGCTTTTAACGTAGTAGGAGCCGGGGAAGGCGGCGGGTTTGGGCGGGTGAGGCTCGGGCAGCTCCTCCCGCAGGTCGGGCAGGGCCGGGGGCTCGGCGCTGAAGGTCTCCTGCTTGAAGGTGGCCAGCATGCAGGAGGGGGAGGACAGCGAGGAGAGCTCCATGGAGGCCAGGCCGCTCTGATGCTGCTCCAGGTTCAAAATATCCTTGACCGAGAAGGGGGTCGTTGTCACAGGGCTAGGAAACATTGCGGAGGGGAGCGGGGCAGCGGCCGGAGCCCAGAGTCATGGAAAAGTAGGTGAGGAGCAGCCAACCTGGAGCAGTGGTGGAGCGTGGGCTCACGGAGGGGGCACATAGCATTCCCGCGAGTGGCCTTGACTTGTGCACTGGAGGCAGGTAGGACCGGACCATAAGGGAAGGGAAGGAGGGACTAGGCAGTTTTTGGGTGACTTTAGCTTTCTATTGGCCAACATTGCAGTGATGGTATGAGAGATGCAAAGTTCCATGTCACCTAATATAGTAATACATCTCAAAAACATCCCCACTCATTTAAAGGGGCGGTGCTGTATTTATCCAGCTTTTTCCCGCTGAGTTCGTTGATCCATTTAAAAAAAAAAAAATCCAGAATGGCCTAATGTGTACAAAGCCACTATCTGATGCCATCTATCATACAGTCAGATTAAATAAACAGGCCAGGAGGAAACCATCAACCAAATATGTGCTGGTTTCTTTTTCTTTTTTCTTTTTTTTTTTAAGCGAGGGAACGGAGGTTTCGTTTTTAGTATTCTGCAATAACCGATCGCAGGAATTAGAAAACGGGAGTTCACTGGTGTGTGAAGCGGTCTCAAAAGGGAAATCTGCGCTTAAGGTTTATATGGATATTCTGAAGCAGATCAACGCCCGCAAAATCCAGCTGATGGGAGAGAGCCTCTAAACACCTCCGGCCTGGCTTTGGAGGGGGAAATGCTGGTTGGGTTTCCCCCCGCCTGTTTGTAAGGCTTTTAAACAAAAAACAGCGCTGTCTGGGAAAAAACAAACAAACAAAAACCGACACAAACAAAAATTGCAAAACAACAACAAACCCAAACAGGCGGGCTGAAGGCGTTGCAAACTACGCAGAGGTTCTGAGGGCAAAAGAGGGGCAAATAAGAGCAACCGGCCGCTGGGCTGTGGCTCGGGGCGAGCCCCGGTGCTGGCCGCATCCCGGCCGGGTCCCAGGCGGTCCCTGCAGCCCGAGTGGGCGCACGGTGCCCGCAGCCCCTGGATTCACGGGGAAGAAGCGGGAGCTCGTTAATTTAACGCGCTTGGAGTCGCTAAAATAAACCTTAGCTGCAAAGTCGCAGGTTGAGGAGGGGCGTTACAGCCCTTTCTGCCTTCGGAGGAGGGAGGAAAAATAGACTTAAAAAAAAAAAATCTTCTGTAGCGCCTTCCTGGGTGCTCAGCACCCAGCCCCGAGAGGTTACTGGGGCCGCTCGTCCCCTCGGAGCCCCGGCGCGGCCCGAGGAGGGCCGGGGCCGCGGAGCCGGGATGCGGAGTGTCGGGGAGTCCCTCGGCCGGGCCCTGCTCGGGGAGGCCGCGGGGTCTCAGGATGGGTTTTGCAAACCCTTCCTCGTCCCGCAGCCGGAGGAAATCCCCCGAGCGGGGGACAAGGCGGGCACCCGCCCGCAACGGCGCTCTCTGGGCCGCTCCTTCCTGAGCGTACCTGCTGCTGCACCCCCTCTCGCCCCCCGCCGAGAATTTGCGCCGGGCTCCCTTCGGGGGAACGCAGCTGAGGATCCTTTGCGGGCGCTGCCGGGGGCCGCTGCCCGGTGCGGCACCAGCGGCAGCCTCGGCGCTCGCAGCCTTTTGCCGCAGCCGTCTGCTGGCGTCCTGGGAGCCGTTTATTCGCGAACCAGATCCGGATCTTGCGATGACAGTTGGAGCGATTAGTGTGCACGGGAAGGCGTGAAATACTGCTGTTTAATTAGAGGGGAGGGGGGCGGCCGAGCGGCCGTATCCTTCTTCACGGCTGCGTTTCCTGAGGACTTCCCTGGGCAAGAGCTCGGAGGGAATTTTCCTTGGTTTCAGGAGAAGGAGTGAAGTGCCCGGGGAACGGGAAGGCAGCCTCGGCAGCCCGGCTCAGGAGAGAGGCCTACGGAGGGACTTTGCCCGGTGTTTGCGACACCCCTCGCCCTCTGCGCCGCCCGACGGCCTTTCTAACCTCTTTGCCTCCTTTTTATTACAAGCTAATCGGGATAGGTTAGATAAATACTAAAATAATGAAGCGATCCTGACCCTCCCCCTGCCTCGGTGGCATCCATCTCCCTCGGGCCGGGAGCCACGGGCTCCAGAGCTCCCTTCCCATCCTGGGCCCAAAACACCCTTCCCAGTTCGGGCGCAGAGCTCGCAAGGCAGCGCCTGTCCCGGAGTTCCCCCCGTGCGCGGTGAACCGGGAGGGGAAAGGGGCCCGGACCCGGTGCGGGTCCCGGGCGGGGCGGCCCCGGCGGGAGGAGAGCTGCCGGCCCGCACCGAGCGCGGCCGGGCTTCCCCCAGACCCCGAACCACACGGCGGCTCCCGATCGATGTGGGCTCGGCTGCAGAGGGTGGAGGTGATTAATTGAACGATAAGCCGGAGCTATCATTTGGAATGTCATTAATGCGTCGGGGAGACATTCATTGGAGACAGACAGCGTTATCTCCGCTTTATCTTCAACAATGCATCACTTTTAATACTGCGGTTTAGAAACAAATGGGGGCTTTAGCCTTAGCCCTTCTCTCCGTGTTTATATTTTTGGAAGAATCACAACTAGTGGGAGTCCCGGGCTCGGCCCCCTGATAAATGAACATTAGCACTTTTTAGAACTACTGTATCAACAAAAAGAGCTGCAGGGCCGCAATAATTGGTGAAAAAGCAAACACTCCGCAAAGAGAGGCCAGGTCTGCTCTGTGTCCGGCTGATTGATGAACAAGTTACTGACATACAGCAGCTCGCGGACTTTCCGGGTCGGGGCTCAGCACCCATTCCTCCGCACACGCTCCCCTCCGCTTTCTCCCCTTCCCGGCGCTCTCCAGCAGCCCACAGAAGCCAGGCTGCGACCGCAAACGGCGTCTTGGCCGAGGGCGGCCGAGCAGAGGGTATAAAGGCAACTGGTTCACCCAGCTCCTGCCCCTGTGCCTCGGTCCCCGTCCTGCCCAGCCCGGGGTGACCCGCACTCGGGCTCTCCCATGCCGCTTTTGCCCTCTGTGGGGTCGCTTTTGATTGCGGGCCGGTGGGTGCGAAATTAGAATCTCCTTCAAATGACGTGCAAAAAGGAGTAAAGGGAGACGGGACCCTGGAGAAGCGCCTTCAAACCCCTTCTCCAGCTCACCCACCCCGCCGGGCCACAGGCCCTGGGGTGTACGTGTGGCGGACGGGGCGAGCAAAGCCGCTGCTGTGGCACCGGCTGCGAGGGGAAAGCGGGGCGAGCCCGGCTGCCCCCCGCCGTCTGCGCGCCCTGGCAGGCTGCTTTCGCTGCCCGCGGCGCCTAGAAAAGCCCCTCTCAGACGAGAGTTGTCTTCTACACCCGCTCGGTGCTGCTCTACGGGATTGCTCAATGCGATTCGTTGGGTTTGTGGGTTTTATTTTTAATCTTATTTTGTTGCTGTTGTTGTTGTTTTTCCCAAACAAACAAACAACCCCAAAACTTTCATTGCTTAAAAAAACCCCAAAACCTCCACAAGCCCGCAATTACCTCCGGAGGGCACATCCTCTCTCCCCCTGAGCTTTCGACACCTCGGACTGTTTAGAAAGAGACGGGGCCTTTAAAAAAAGTTTTCTTGTTAATCCCCGTCGGTTAAGATGTCCAGGGCCCCCTCCCGCTCTAATTCCCGGCTATCTCCCAAGGACTCTGTTTATACCTCACCAGTAAACGTCGGGGTTTGAAACCTTGTCACTAATTGAGTGCTAACACTTCAGGTGCTATAGATTTGTTAAGAGCCAGTAGTCCAGAAATAGCCTATTAGGGTTTCCTTGGGAGAATTTGTGCCAATCTCCCGGTTCCCATCGCGGGCGGCGGGAGCTCCTGAGACCTCGGGGTCTCTGTAGGTCCCCGAGGCTTTTGGCCGGTTATTGATTTCGAACGATTGGAAAGGGATGCTACAAAACCGCGAGCCGTGGTGGTTGAATAAATTCTTCCGGCGCGATAGCCGGTCTGCTGTGCGGGTACGCCGTGGCGGGGTCCCACCGGGGGGTCCCGGAGGAAACCGCGGGGCTGCGGGGGGGGCCGCAGTGTCCGGCTGCGGGACGCTGCTGGGGCGTTCGCTCCTCTGGAAAGGAGGAAAAACAGAGGAAAACAGCTTTGGAGCTGTCCAGGCACTCTGCGCTGCCGCAGCTAAAACCTTCTCCTCCACGTGTTAACTTTTTTTTTTTTTTAAATCTTTTCCACTCTTTTTTTTTTTTTAATTTATTTTCTCTTTTCCGCCGGTCCTTTCAAGCTGTACCGAAGCCCGCCTTTCCCAGCCGCCCCGCTCCGCTCCCGGCCTCGGGGCTGCTGGCGGGAGAGCCGCCCCACGCCACGGCTCCGGCCTCTTCGTCCTCGGGCGTTGCGCAAGAAAAAGAGAGTTTTGACCTTGACGCGACAAGGGCCTCTGCGAGGGGCCCTGCCCGGTGGCCGGGACCGCAGCGCCGGGAGCGGCGGCAGGCGGGGGTCCCCCGGGACAGCCCCGCTCCCCGGCAGCGGGGCAGGTGCGAGGCGGCAGCACCGCTGCCATCCCCGCCGCTGCTGCTCGGCCTCCGGGACCCCGTCCCGCCGCTGCCGTGCCCCAGCGCATCCCCGCCGCGCACGGAGCGCGTCGGGCCTCCGCCCTGCGTGCAGCCCGGCCGGCGAGCGCTGCTGGGGCCAGGGCACCGCACGCGAACGCGGCGGCCAGAAAGCACCGGAGGCTCTTCTCTTTATTTCAGGACGGTTTATGCAAAAGCCCCGACGAAGCTGTCCCGTGTCGTTTCGGGTCCGAAGCCCCAGCCCCGCTTTCCCGGCAGGCCGCGGAGGCGCGCCCGGGACGTGGCTCGGTGGCCGCTTTCCGCCTCCGTCGGTCACTCGGGTGGGGTGACCTGGGCAAGGAAACTTGGATAGCAAATGCCACCGTGGATTTTCCCCTCCTGCCCTGGGCTCTGTGCCTGGAATCTGACAATTAGGCTGGCTCTTGCACCTCGGGCGCTGGACGTGGGTTCCTCCCCCGCCTCGGCTGAAGCGAAGCCTGGGAGCCGCTCAGATAAATCAAAAGCGTTAATTTTGCCCTGCCTGTGACCTTTTCTGCCTGTAACTGTGCTGGGTTCGCTGGGGAAGAGCGGGCGGTCCGGGATGCCGTCCTCCCCGGTGCCCCGCTCCCAGCACCGGGCGTTACTGCGGCGCTCCCGTTGTCACCGCGGGCTCCGGGGCTCGCCGCGCTCCAGGGAAAAAAGGCTTTAACTCGGCCGGTTCAGTACAAAAGCGGTTGTTCGTTACGCGTCCAAAGGGAAGGCGCGCGGGGCAGAAGCAGTACGGTTATTGTAGGGACGGGAGAATTAAGCGGCCGAAGAGACTTTCACTTTTAGTAAATGCGACCACGGTTTGACCCGCGCGTCCAGCACCGGGGCGGCCGGTGTCTAGCGAGGGTCGGGAAAACTGTTTCAGGAACGAGGTACCTTCCGGGCGCTGTGAGGCGTGGGCAGGTTGGAAGGACAACGCTCGAAAGGCGGCGGGGGCGCCCGGAGCTGCGGCCCCATCTCCCCGCCCCAGGTTCCCGCCGGCTCCGGTGGGAACGGCAGCAGCGCTTGGCTGGGGAGCCTGGAACCGCCGCAGGGATTTCAGGGTGTTTGCAGCTTGTCTGTCCGCAGGATGTTTTCCAGAGGAGATAAGGGTCTGACTTCTCGGATACTTCCTGCCGGCCGTGCAAATCCGATCCGTCTTGCGATGTCACCGTGCGCGTTTTGCGCTGCCCGGGGGGGCCGCGTCGGGCCGGGGCAGCGGGACCCTCTTCCGACAGCCCCGTTCCCCCCAGCCCTGGCATTCGAGGTCCGCCCGTAGAGGCTGCGTAGAGCGGAGCAGGGGAGGGCAGCCTGGAGGTGCGGGTCGGGGGGAGCCTTACTTAACGTAAGCGAGCGTTTGGGCTTTATTTGTCTTAGAAGTGATTCCCCTTCTCCGCGGGGACGAGGCACCGGCAGCGTTCCCTGCCGCCGCCCTGCCCGGGGGTGCCGGCTCTCAGCCGCGCCGGGCTCGCTGGAGCAGGGCCCAGCCCGGGTTCCCGGGAGGATCGGCTCCGCCGAGGCGGGGGGGAGGATGAGCCCGGGAGCGTAGAGTTACAGATCCCCGGCCCCCGCCGCTGCTACGGCGTCTCCCGGCCACGTCCCCTCTGCTCCGGACACGGCCCAGCCTGTGACCCACAACCGGAGAGGCATGAAATCGGCTGCCCCGAGGGCAAGCCATGGGACGGGGTGGGGGGTCCCTGTCCCCGTCGAGCTGCCCCCGCCCGCCCCACGGGGCCTTCGCGGGGCGGGTGCGAAGACGGCTTCCCGAGACGGCTCCGTTTCTTTTCCCGCGGTTGCCGCCGTGCAGCGGGGGGAAAAATCCGCCCCCCCCAGCTCGAGTGGCTGCCGTTCCTGGCAGAGTGCGGATCGTCTTCCAGGTAATCACACCTAATTTTTAAAAACAGGCCTCCCCCACAACCCAAGCAAACAACCCCCCCCCAAGCTCAACAACAACAAAACAACGAACAGAACCAAACCACCCAAAACACAACAACAAAACACCAAAAAAGGGGGGGGAATAACCTCCACTCCCCCGGGATCTTCGGACCCGCTTTCGTTTTTTTGCCCCTCGACGGGAGGGTTTGGCGGAGCCGGCTCCTCCTTTCCCACCCTCGAGTTCTGCAACGGGAGGCACCGGGGGCGGCCGGGGCTCTGCCCGCCCCCGCGGGGCTCCCGGGCCGCGCATCCCCGGCAGCGCCATCGGGCCTTGGAGCCGTTCTTTTTCGCCAAGCAGGGGAGACTTTCCGTTGTTCGTTTTTGCGGCGGTCTAACGGGGGAGCGGGGTCGGTTTCTCCGAAAGGTCCTGTTTCTGCCTCCTCTCCGTAAAACGAAAACCCCGAGTGCTCCCACGGCTTGTTTTGCAGAGAGAAAAACGGTTGGGAAGAAATCCATGCAAAATTAAAAGCGAGTTAAAAATTAAAAGAAATCCATGCGGGCCCTGAGAGAGAGAAAAACTGGCAAATACACGCAATATACAATGTTTTAATCAACCTGATAAATATACAATTCATCGAGCATAAAATACGATACATCTCAAGTTTGTGTCAAGAAGAAAAGGGTGGAAAGAACCTAAAATATTGTAAAAGTTCTTCTAGATTTTTGATCCCCCCCAATGGGTAAAATGTCCAAGTTTTGATATCTTCACAAGTCTCTTTTTAAATTTCAAAGGAAGGTCGCATAAATAAAATCAGATCTGCCTTCCTCCCCCCGCCCCCTCCCCCCCCCCCAACTCCTGCATTAGTTATCAGCCCGGTTTTTTCAGTGTTAAGAAGGAAAAGCATTATTTAAACGCAGCCTTTCCCTGTCCCGAAGCCCCAGCAATACTCTGAAAAGAAGAAAGGGAGGAAAGGAGGGAGGCTCGGTGCCTGCCTTCCTCCCTGCCAGGTCTGCAGCATCTGCCGTCCGTTCCCAAGCCCAGATGCCTCTCGCCTTTTCTCTTTGTCAATTAAAGAACAGAAAAATCCAAGGGAAATGCATGAAAAGTTAAACACCTTTTTATTTCTCCGGTAGAGTTTATTTCTTATAGAAATTGGAGGGATTTGGATGTGACTGTTGGCATTTTCTTACCGTTTTGCACACTTTCTCCCGGGCAGTTCTCGGGGCTTACTTTTGGTTTTTAATTGCACTGTATCTTTCATGCCTGAAAGCAAAAATTGGTGAGAGGAGCTGGCGGGCGACGGGGCCGCGCTGTTTTGGGGAAGGGGGGCTCTGTGGGGAGGGATGAATCCCAAGCTGCTGCCCCAGGGAAGGGGCTGGCTGTATCCTGCAGCTCCTCAGGATACTCGGGCTCAGAGGGGCAACGGAGCCTGTGGCGGATGCGGAGAGAGAAAGGAAAACCTGGAACATGTTACTCCATGCGGCTGAAGAACCTGGGCCTGGGTCTCGCTCTTGAGTGTCTTGGCTATTGCTCTAAGCCAAGGACTTGGGGTGGACAGGAGTATCTGGGGCCAGGAGGGGAGGGAGTTTCCTTCAATGCAGTTTCCTTCAATTTTGTAAGCCAGGACAGAGGTCCCCGACCCCTGGTTGCATTATTGCTGTGTTTGGTCTCCTTGGAACCCCAGGGCATCTCGTTTCCAGAGCTGTGCAGCTCCAGGGTTATGTGTCCCTGGGGCTGCACATCCCCGGGACAACACCTGCTGCAGCTGGAGCGACCAGGGACCACTGAGGGGGATGCTGGAGAAACATCACTTGGGCCCATCTTTCAGGCCTTGTCACTCCAGCTCTCTGAGGCAGTGATTTGGAAGAAGGAGGAGGCAGTGCAGTCTTTCAGGGCACCTTCACCCTGAATGTTAGAGCTGGAGTTAGAAAAGATCCCTTCCACCCAACCTTCTGTTGTTTTTTGACCCTGGCCCATCACAGTTTTAATATGCAGCCCTGATCAGAGCTCAAGAGGATATTTCCTCCTTCCACGTTTCTCTGGGCAAAGAGGCACCAACAGATTTTTTCCATAATGATGAAAACATCTGGCTGTCTCCGAGCTGTCAGGCTCTGCATTGCTTCTTCCCAGATGCCTTCTGCACTCCAACCCTCCATCCACCCCAGCGCAGCTCCTCTGTGTGCAGGGCACTCGCTTGCGCGATGCACTCCCGACCTCCAGCTCCAGCTGAGAGGTACTCCACAGTGCGTCTGCACAGGGGAACGGAAACCCCCAGGATTCTCACTGTGATTCCCCAGGTTTGGAAACACTTTTTAAGGCACAGGCAGCCTGGGGAGGTGGAAATCTCTGTCCTGAAGTATTTTCTGAGGCTTTTTCCCTTCAGTGTGCCCAGCAGACGTTGTTCCCCCCAGTACCCCCATATGTGTAGTTCAGAAATAGCTGCCCCATGGCTTCCAGCCCTCCTGTTTGGCACAGTCCATCCCAGAGAGGAGGGCTACCTCTGTGCTCTCAGCCAGGGCCCTGGTCTCACTGCTCACGCTGTCAAAACATGCTTTGTTAAAAATGTGGCCTTGGTTTTGTGTGTATCGGAGCTGGGTTATGCATCCACTTTTAAGAAAAGTGAAAAGACGGTAAACCCTCAAAAGAGAAATAAGGAAATATGTAAGCACTGATTCAGTAAGATTCTGAAGTGCTGGTCAACTTTTAAATATCTGAATTACAAGGATCACTCATGTGCTTGAAGTATCATAACAGAACTGAGGTCCAGACTAGGAACTCTATTACGTATTGTGATTTAAAAGTCATGAAACTGAACCACTCCTGGAGAGTGAACAAAGGTACATCAAAGTGGAATGACTGAAAAAATAAATACTTTCTTACACCAGCATTCTAAAAGACATGTTTGGCTCCAACCAGCCAGAGCCCTGTCTAGGGTGACGCTTAGAATTTCAGGATTTAAAAGGGAAAGGGGGGATGTTCTATGTTTAAAAATATGACTTTACTTAGTCCCAAAGAAGAATAAACAAAGCAAAGGCAAAAACCTAAATGCCTCTAGAGAAAAAAAAATGTGTTTAACCACAATTCTAAACTATCCTTTTCCTCCTCTCTCCCCAGTTTTTCAAAAATGGACAAATAACAGCCAAGCTCAAAACCACTGTGTCATACCCCAGCTTCTCTAGCTTTGCTCTCATTGATGTCAAAGTTAATAAAATAACAATAATATTTACAAAATATGAATCTGATCCAGTAGTTCATGTTCAGGCAGTGCTCTGCACTTAAGGTGATGGAAGTTGCGGCAAAATGGAGTGGAAAATGACCATGTATCTCCTGCCTTAGGAACTTAAATTTCATCAGGGATGTGAAACTGCTGCTGGCTCGATCCTTGGCTGCATTAGTGCTGAGACGTTAGGTGTTGTGCAGGAGCAGACAATGGACTTGTCACTGCTGGAGTGACTCCGTGGTGGAGATCTAATGGAAACAGAGTAGATCCGTTTGCTTAGTTGACTTTATCTCTTGTTCTCTTTCCCACTACATTTATTCTGAATGACACGCTAGCGTTAGCTAGATTAAAGTTCCAGTAGGATAAAATGTCCTGCGGTACAGACTTCTACTCTACATTTTGATGTAAGTGATGTTGGCTCTGTGTATTTTTTTACGATAAGCTCCAGCAGCTCTGGACTAAATCTGAATTTTGAAAAAGTCTGTTGTGTGACTGGACTCACTCTGAACTACTTTTTATATGTATCACACATGAGCAAAAATGAGGCAAAAGGGACATTGTGTGAGCTGCAAAGTCAGGCTCTTGGCATTCAGGATGTGACCCTCTGTTGTGTACATTCCACATCAGGGTTTCATTTTTATTTCAGCTTTGCTTTTTTTTCCTAAACCCTCTGTCTCACAAAGTGCACAGGATGCACAGTGCTTGCACAACAAACAGCCATTCAGTATTTAGTTTTATCCCTCCCATTGAGCTCCAGACCTTGTCCCACAGAAAGCTGCTAAAGCACAGAGATGGAGCTTTTCAGTCCCTCTTTCATTTCAGGGGTGTTCAAGTGCTTTGAAGGTATGAGTGGTTCTGCCTCCGCCTATCCCATATGTGGGGAGGAAATACCAGGAGCTTTACCCCTACCGCCTAAAGAACTTAAGGTGCAGAGTTTGCTGTTAGGAGTATCCATTGATTTGGGGTACCACACGTGAGATAGCTGCAGTGTGAGTTAGAAGTATTTTTGCTGTTAGAAGATGCTACAATCTTCCAAGTATGTAGAAAGATCAGAGTAACTGCTCTTTAGTGGTGTGTATAACTTGGCTACATTTAGGCTGATTCTCATGTAGGTGACAAAAATGCCTGTTTCTGGGACACAGGCACAAGGTCAAATCTTTTCCTAAACACAGAGGTGTGCTATGGTTTCTCAAAGCAAAGATCTCCAGGATTTTTGTGATGCATCATTTTCCAGCCTTGCTCTATCCTCAGCTTTTCCTGAAAATAGCAGGTACCATTTTGCCTCAAGAGCTAAAAAGTGCTTAGCAGATGAAAATAATGGAAATATGGGCAAGTCTCAATTAGGTGGGAGCTGCTCTGTCCAGAAGCAGCCACTGGGTTGTTGGGCTGCTGTCCCTCCATCTGTGGCCGAGTGCCATCTTGTGGGACCTGCAGCCCTGCCTGGGAGCCCCCCAGGGCTTACAGGGTTTGGGGGAAGGGGAGTACCCGGGCTGTGGGTGCAGATGGCGAGCAGAAGGCTCTTGCCTGAGAAGCTGAAATTCCTCAGGAGTGCTGAAGAGCACCACTAAAGAAGAATCTGGGTATGAAATCAGAAAAAAAGCCCAAAACAGAGCAAAATATCATGCAATGCAGTCCCCAACAGCCATGTAACTCTCGTGTCTTTGACTAACTGAGGCAGATTTTATCTGTGGCCATCGAGAAACAGGGAAGAGATATTGTCTCCAGCTGATGAGTTTGGAAAGTTTTTGTGCATGAACAAGCAACAGGCAAAAAAATGGGCTTACTTTAGGTAAGTGTGTCCTGAACTGATCATTTACAAACAGTTCTCCCACTCAGGCAGAGTATTTTTTTGGGGATGAGCAAATCTACCACAGACAGGTGCCACTAGCATGTGCCTCTGCCCAATTTGCAGTCACTAGGACTGTTCTAAAGCTAGAAAAAAGTGGAGCTCCTTGCTTGCTTTTTGTTTGATTTCCATTTTGTAAAATTTAAATCAGTCTAACTGCAGTTTTTCAAGTGAATAGTCCATTTGTACAAACTTTTAGCACCCTGCCTACTGCTTTTTTACAGGGAATACTCTCTGCTTCATATCAACTCTGTCTGGTTTTGGGTACCCCATCCTTGGAGTAGGTTTACTTGTGTCAGTCACAAGACTGGTACATTCTTCTGATGGGAAAGGCTATCCTTAGGAGCAGAACCTGTTACTTCATCAGAAAGGTGTTAGGTGGGCCTAGCTTTTGATCACTTTATTAAGTCAAACTTGATGGGACTGCTGTGGCAATCGCATGACCAATACACTGACGCGTCCTGTCAGACACATCCCTCTCTCCTTTCTGCCATCAAAGTCTTGAGATAAGCAATAGTGAGATGTCTGTCTGGTTGATGGAACTAGATGTTTCTGGTTTAATCCATGCTGGGCTACAGCACAAGTGTCTACCAAGGACCACAGAATAGTATGTTTTATACAATACATGCTGGTGGGTAAATTTAGAGTTGACAACTCCCTTCCTCAGTTGGAGGACTCAAGGACAGTCCTATCAGGTGGCAACTGGCTGGAGGAGTATTTATAATCCGTTTGCTGACTGGAATTAATATGAATCTGTCATCCCTTATGCTACTTGGGAAACCATGTAACTGAGGGCTGATGATACCAATAGCTGTTGGTGATCTTTTTTGGCAATAGATGAACCTGTTGTTTCCAACTGATTTCAGAAAAGAAAGTTGTTACCAAGATAAAGCACTGCCTGGATCCTCTTTTCTCTGAGCTCTGCAGACTTGGGGAAACGGGACAGTTGACATGGCCAGTGTATTGTAGTCTGGCTGCAGCCAAAGCACAGCTGGTGGGCCCAAGGGGCTAAAGGCTGTGTGTGGAGCAAACTCAGAGCTTCTTTCCTATTTTATTGCAGAACATCATCTCATGCTCCTGCCTGATTTCAGCAGGTAATGCACTCTGTTGCCTACATTGGGTACATGGAACTGGACATTGAGCTGTGTGGTCACGTGGTATCAGAGTGTGGAATACTTGTGGTTCGTGATCCTCCAGGTGGCAGCTCTAGCATCCCTGGTATTCTGGGGATGAATGTTCTTGGGCGCTGCTACAGGGAGCTTCTCGGACAGTATGGATCCACCCTGTTTGAGTTGCCATTAATGACGAATGAGGTGGAATTGTCTCAGGCTTTTCAAACTTGCCAAAGGGTTGATGGTGTTCTCACTTGCGGGGGTAATGTAAAAGTCCGGGGTCGTAGAGTGTGTCGTCTTCCAGGCGGCACCTTAAAGTTCATAACCGCAACGTGCTCATCCATATTTCGTGATAAGATTGTGTTATTTGAGCCCCTTGAGACTGGGTTGCCAGCTGGCTTATTAGCCTCCCCATCCTTAGTGCGTGTTAAGGGTGGGACAGTTTCGGTGCCTGTCATTAATGTTGGGGTTCTTAAAACTGTTTTATATCCCACAACCATTCTTGGGAGGTTGTGGGAAGTATGT
>JAVSBS010000203.1:13634-38102 GCA_033124195.1 Coracias cyanogaster
TAGTTTCTCAATAAGAGAAACTAATAATGGCTTCTCCAGCACATGGATTTAGTGGATCCAAAAAGTTAACAGTGCTGTCAGAACAAAGTTAATCAGAGAGGTGGTCCAAGTAGGAGGGCAAAATGTTAGTGCTAGGTAATATCACAGAGAGATGGGAGCTGTTTGGGGTCACGATGTCAGAGGAAAGGTTGGTGAACTGATTTCTATGAAGGGCGCCAGTCCTTGGAGCATATTCCCTGCAGCCAGGTTTAGAGGAAATCAGGGGAATAGGTACTGCTTTTTGTTTTCCTTTTGAGCACGTGTGCAACAGTCTAGGAAATGATAGAACTGTGAAAACCCTGAAAGGAGTAAATTCTACGCGTGCCTACCTCATTCCTCTGTCAAAGTGCTTTAAGGAGCTGACCTTGGCACTGGTAAGCCCTTCATGCTCATGTACCCATATGTCTGATTCCAGGATGCACCTAGATATGAGTGTGCACACTTATCTGAGAGCAAGGCTTGCAGCAGATCTTGCTCTGGATACTTTGCAATCCCCAGCTGGCTGCTTGCCATCTGACTTGGCTGCTTCTACATCTCCTGGAGAAGTGATGCAGTTCATGTGATATCAGGGACACTCACAAACACGCACTGGCCTGTACTTCCTGGATAGCTGTCCAGAACTCCTTCCAGCTTGTTGGCTCAATAAGCTAGTGGTATTAGTTGACTTCTCCCAAACAAATGGAACCAAAATAGCACAGCTAGCTATCCTTTCTACAAGCTCCAGTCCATCCCTTCTCTGCTACTATACCTTCTTAATTTCCTTTTTTTCCAGCTTGAACCACTGCATTCAGTCAGTTGTTCCCTATCTGTCTGATATGAATGCCTTACCTTTACCTTTTGACTTTTGTATTTGTTAAAAATAGCTGTGAGTATTATCAGCAGGAGTCCCCTGTAAGCAGTGTGGACCCACAGTGGAGAGGTCTGCAGGATATGAACAGTGAATACCCACGTGCTCCTGCTCAACAGCCATCGCTGTTGCTTGTTTGGGAGAAACGAAAACTGTGTATCAAGATGTTCTGACAAGTACCATCCCTTGGACTTGCAGTTGGGTAGCCCTAAATTAACATCTGTGATCCAGCACCCATAGCACATGTCCTTCTCTTACTTTGGCCTCTCTGAATGTGCATAAGGAAGGCTGCCTCAGGATGTGCTGCAGAGCAAGTCCCAGCCCAAGATACCTATGGTGGGTGCTGAGGAGTCCCTGATGTGATGCTTCGTGTCAGTAGAAGGGAAAGAGCTATTGCTGGGTGTAGCTACAGGGCACGAGATTAGATTACAGCTTGTCTGGCAGGGAGGCAAAACAAGCTGCTATTAATTTCAGAGTGGGGAGTAGCCTTTATTTACTATTTGGCAGAAGGCAGTCATGTTTGCAATGAACAGCAGCAGCAAGCAGTTGAGAAGTAGTCAAAAAGTCAACTCAGCACCCTACATCCTCCACGGCTGGGTCTAGGAGCCACACACACATATGTATGCAGGGATATAGGTGTACAGAAATTTAAGTGGGTCTTACGTGAATGGAGATATTTAAAACTTTAATGACTTCCTCAGAAGGAAAAAATGGAAACCATAGAGAAAGGTTCACCATGAAAATATACAACCTTTTGAAGGTGAGTTGGACAGGAGACCGGTATACTTGTTCTGCTTTGCCAGTGCTATTAGCTAGTTAGATTGAGTGGTTGTACCATATTTGAGAGCCATGTGCTTCCAAAGCTGTTGTTGTCTCAACAGAGCTACTATATTCTCATAGCATAACTCCCCTACACAGGGGAACACATCTATCCACTGGATGCAGCTTGTTCAGCTGGTTCCTAAAAAATACAAAGCCCTGACAGACCTACCACAAACAGGAGGATATGGAAGTTGTAGGTGTCAGCTCACCACATATCAAGAGCCATCACAAAAAATCCTACAGGGTTACTTAAAAATCACATGAAGTTTTCCTCTCTGTCATTACAAGGAAAGCCTGGCTTATATTTTTAAACCCTGGAATACCTAGTTCTGCTCCTTGGTCTTCTTCAGGCTTGGCCCAGACACTCTACAGACAGTCCATTGAGGGGTCTGGTTTAGGCAATAGGGCTGGTTTTCCATGGCATAGCTCCTGCAGCTCCGGGGTGGTGCTCCCAGAACCTCTCCTGAACTTAGAGCCTTCCTAGCTGTACAAGCTAAGTGAGCGCCTTGCTGTGGGGATCCAAATCTGACTCTGCTTCACCTGCAAAGCAGTGATAAGACCCTGTCCTTCTCCTTGACGTTGATGGGAGGGTCCTTGGAGCATAATCTGTCTTGTAGTGTATGTTTGTGCAGCACTTGCACACCAGCATGGTCCAGACTGGGCTGTAACCTGTTCTAACAGCTTTTATTAAAAAAAACAAAACCAAACCCAAACCACAAAATACCAATACCAATGCAGATACTATGCAACATTATTTTTGGGCTTATTGGCAGACATTTCGTTTTTAATTTTATGCTGGCTTCTTAGGTGGACATTTCCTAAAGAGAAAAAAAGCATAGGTAAAAACTTCAGCGAAAATTATGGACTGCTTCCTGGGCTGTTGGAAAGGAAAGCAACACAATTTGATGATTTAAAAAATTTCCCTCGGGCCTCCTACTTTAGTAGGTCTGCTAAATAGAAGTAAAAGCTGGGACTGTTATAGCTGAAAGGAATTTTTTAAAGTAACTAATTTCTCCTATGTTTTGATATTTATTTTTACATTTCATTCTGTTTGCAAAGGCAAAGAGATTGCCTCTGTCGTTACACTATTTAGACACTAACCGCTTTCATTGAAAATACTATTTAGACACATTTGATCTCTAAGCAATAAAAGTGAATATATTTTTAATCCATTTGTAACATATTCTAAGACCATCCTTCCAAATTTTAGACTTAGAAAGATAAGACCTTTAAGAAAAAAGGTTTATTCTGTGATAGTATCCTGGAAACTTTCCTGAGAAATAATGGGAGGCTGGTAGCATTCCCCAGGGAGCCCAAGCCTGTCCTCTGCTTAATCCTCCAACAACCCTCAGCCCAGAGAGTCCAGCTCCCCCCTCATGCTGATGTTCCCTCCCAGTGTTGGCTGTGCAGCTCCTTGCCTGCTCCTGTGCCCCAGATGGGCATGACCAGGTTTCAAAGCTCTGTTGCCAGTGTGCTGGGACATTTGGAAAAAAGGTCAGAAACCCAGGTCTGAAGTTTCCAAGCAGGTTCTTAGATTTCACTTCCTATTTTCTGTCCATAAACCAGGCGGAATTGGGATCAGATAGTTACAGACGCAGTGCAGGTCATTTGATGAGAATTATTTTTCTGTCTGTGTCTCCAAGGCCCTGTGTATGCAATGATGGCTGAGCATATGCACTACACTATAGTTCTTAGAAGTTTCAAATGCTGCTTCTAAAACCAATACAGGCTGATGCATAGGGAGAATTGTTCTTCCTTTAGGGATAGTCTGCGCTGTCTTCCCAGACTCCTACATCCTCCTGAAATGGGAGGTTTTGCCCCTGAGACCTCTCTTAGCTTCCTGCTGTTTGAATTTGTTGTTTTTCAAGAAAAGTTAATTGGCTGTAGTTGTGCCCACTATATCTGAGGAGGTTTTGCCTCCTATGATTTCAAATGAAAGTTCCTAAAAGTTTTAAATGAAGCCTCAGACCGGTTTGATGAGGTTAGTTTAGGGCAAGTAAAGTAACTGTGGATAATGTACAGAATTTACCACACCTCCTGAGACTGCATGGAAAGGGATGCAGATCGTTCCAGTTTGACATACTACATGCACACAGAGGAAGCTGTATTGTAACCCACAGCTTGCCTCACACCAAATCTTTTCAGTCTCTGAATTTGACTTCAAGCCCACGTATGTTTCAGAAGAGAACTATATTCTGCATCACTAAATCACATGAACTGCTGGAAGCTGGCACAGATTTTTCCCCAAACAGAAACCAGAGAGAAGGCTCCATTCCAGAAAATCTGTTTCCAGATGGTCATTTTGAGCAGAAGGAAAAGAAGAAAATGTTAAATACTGCTCTGCTTTGAAGAGTGGTTTCATAAGTGCAGCTTAATGCACAGTAATGTTACTGGTTGTTCTTTCCAAAGTAGTGTTAAGAGGTGGATATATATATCAATGTGTCTGTTCCCTGAAATGAATGGAAAAGACATGTTTAAAGCCCTGGACTCTAAATTTTTCTATATTGCATATCCTTGTATTCTTCTCTCCATAAAACACATCACTAGTACGTGTTGTACCACTTGCTATTGACCAGTCCATGGGTTCTGCTATTCATCTTAGCTTTTTTCAGGCACTTATTTCTCCTGGTGTTTTTTCTGGCATCACAGTTAAGCAGACAGGTCTGTAATTGCCTGGTTTCTCCTGTTCCCTGCTTTTGAAGAGAGATGCTACCTTTGCCCTTTGCCCGTCTGCTGGTATCTCACCTGTCCCTCACAAGTTCACTAATGGCTGAGATAACTGGCTCCCTGAGTATCCAAGGATAAAATTCCTCGGACACAGCTGATTAGGAAATATCACTGTTATCTACATACTTTCCACTTGTTCTGTCCCCACTCAAAATTGAGCTCCCTCTCTGTCCCTGCTATTAATTGTGGTCACTGTTGATGTTTTTAGTGAAGAGAAGAGCCAAAATTGGCGGTAAGGACTAGGACATCACCCAGGGACACCGTGCTTTCCATGCAGCTGCAGGTCTTTCCCGCACTTTACAAGATCGGGATCCAAGAGTGGTGAAAACACATTTAGAGGAGCTAAATGAAAAGGCAGCAGTGTGCAGATGTTAATGAATCAAACCTTATAAGAACAATTAAGGTGTTTCTCCTCTGCGCCTGGAGCTCAGCCTCTTTGCACCTGCAAGGTGGGATATTTGCTGGGGGAAGGAGCTGCGGTGCTTTCCCAGCCCCGTTCTGTTTATAGACATGTGTGGCACAAGGTTGCCTTCAAGTGAAAACAGAAAGGTACTGCAGGGAGAGGAGGAGGAGGAGGAGGATTACAGCTACTGGGAAAGGCTGAAGCATATCTGGGAGCTGCACTCCCAGCTAGAGTGCTGGAGTTCAGAGAACGAGACTGTCTGTGAATAAAAATGGCACAGGAACAAAAAAAAACAAGCCACACCAACCATTTGAGAAAATGTACATAACTTTGGTAATCTTGACCATAATCTGTGGCCTGTACAACCCACTGAATTTAGAAACAGTTTATACTCCATTCCCACTGCTGCATACAAATCCGAGCTGTGGCTTTGTGGGAAAAGTTGGTGTTGCCAAAAGGAGGGGAAGCTTCGCTTTCTAGAATCAACACACAATGTGGTGGCTGTTCTCAGCCCTCCTCTGGTTAAGATCTTGTTTTTTTTCCTTAATAGAAATAAGTTTTTATGTGCACTCACACTAACTGACACAAAGGGGAAAATGTGCCCTGCAGTGTGCAGGAGGAGGAGCTTTGACCTGTTTCCCAGCTGCACCCCACTCTGCTTTTCTTTTAAAGGAGAATTTTAAAATCTGGTGTTTTGGTGATAGGTAATTTTACTCTATTTGGATTGTTTTCCTCATTAACAAAATATAACTAGCTCTAAAACTAATTATACAAATGGTCTGAGCGCAACTTTCCTGAAAATAGCCTTTTAGAAGGCTATTTTAATTTCTTTTACTAAAAAGGCTCTTGAAATAATAACTTAAAGCTTTCTTAAAGTTAATATGAATTTTCCACTGTTTTAGAGCCTATTGGCCATTTTTTGGCTATTCTAAAGTAATATTCTTCCTATTTTAAGTACTTGCACCTCCTCTGCTGTTATTCTCAGAGTTATCTGAGAAATCTAAATACTGACAGGAGAAAGTCAAACTCCTCTCCAGAAGTAAGGAGACCTAAGAGTGTCATCAAACAAATTAAGAACCTGAAACAAACACCTCCACGCACTCTGTGTCCTCTCCCCATTCTCCTCTCATCTGATACTGCCTAAGTAGTGGGAAGCAAAAGAGGGTAAAGGGTCATTTTGCTGTTGCTGCCACAGTTTCAGTCACATCCTTTGCTCTCCCTGGTGCTCTAAAACTGTGTGGGAGAGAGCATGGAAAATCTGGCAGTGAGGAACAACATTTTAGAGCTTGTGGGGACATATTAGACTTTTTGGACTTCTGCTGCTGCCTTTGTGCGGACAAGTCATACTTGTTTCTTTCCTGTCATGGATGTGGCTGTGCTGGTATGGGGCAGGTTGGTGGCTGCTGGAGGGCTGTGTTGGGAGCAATGCTCGAGGGAGGTTCAAGCAGAGAATTTAGCAGATACCTTGGTTTTAGCTGGGTGAAAAGCAGCCGTCAGCAAGGGAGGTCAGCAGAAGAGCTTAAAATACTGAATCCTGCAAACTATTCCCAGGTTCATTTGAACCTCAGTGGTGATGCTGGAGTTTGTCTGGGATGCTAGAGGCCATAGGTCTCCATCCCTAACCAAAATCTTTCATCTATTGTGTGTTTTGTTCCTGGTTGCAATTGCAGTCCAGACTGCTGTGTCCTTCAGGTCCACCTCTTCATGCTGTTGTCTGGGAAAAGGTGCTTTCCTCCCTCTTGCTGCAAGATGGTGCTGCAGAATAGCGAAATGCATCTCTCCGAGAGCTGCTGCATCTCAGAGCCAGGGTGCAGTAGACATTGCTGCTGGAGGACAGGGCCTTCCCTGCAAAGGCTGTGCTTATGGTTGTGACTGGGTACAGGAGCTGCTGGCAGCATGGGGGAACATGGTGGGGCGGGGTGAAGGAGGGCTGGTGAGCCCCAACAGCACTGGAGTGGGCTCTGGGTTGCACCGAACTTGCAGTGATTCTTCCTGCCCAGGAAAAACTAACTTACTGGTGATCCTCCATTTCCTGCTGCTCCACAGATATGGGGGTATCAGGGCAATATGGGTGGAAATTCCTTACCTGCCTATGCCATATCACGGTACCTTTTCCTGCGTCATGCATGGGAGAAGAGCAGATTTGGCTTGAGCATTGTTGGCTGGTACATATCCACGTGATAAAGATTACTGATAATATTGTGCTTTGAATCAAGTTGTTCATGTCGCGAATGCCAGTCCTGCCCAGGACTGGTGTAGGTTGTAGTTATTTCCTTGCAGAAATCCTGATTCACACTGTTGGGGCTGTTTGCAGTTAGACTTTCTGGCTAACGTGCCCTGGTGAATCTAGTGGCAGCAGTTTAAGATATGACAGCCCCCAGTTCCCTGTCTTGTGTTCTCGTAGGACAAAATAAGCCACGTTTCTACTTCTCCAGCCTGATAGCTTGTTTAACTGAGGTCAAATTGGCCTTTGTTGATGGCTTAAGCTGTGTGACAAAAATCCTCTTTGGAACTCCTGAAATGAAGGTGTGCGTCCCATGATGCCGTTTTTGTTCCAGGAGTGGCAGCCATCACAAACCCACAGCAAAATCCTTTGGGCATCTTAAACTGGTCTGCTGTGGTTGACCAGAGGATGTAGGTCAGAATCCTAAATACAGCCCTTGCGTGACATTTGTTCTGGTTTTTGCTGTACCTGTACACGTTCGCTTACACAGTTATACAACTTAGAAAATGATGCATGGCACCTTTTTTGTGGAGTTTATTTTTCTTTTTTCTTTTTCTTTTTTTTTTTTTTTGGCCAGACTTCATTTTCTTTTGTGATTTATCTTAACATTTATTAGGATTGCAATGGGAATTCAGAAAAAAAAATCATGAGAGGGAATTATTATTTACATGAAACTAGGTAATGTATCAAATACATATGAAAAACAAAGTAAGCATATAGAGGCCTGTTCTGCATGTAAAGCTGATGTGTTAAGGTTATTTTTTTCAGTTGTGAGTTAAATGAGGTATTTTTCCTGGTAGAGTCTTCAAGGTTTTAGTACTAGCAGAATGCATTCTGAAACATTTTTCATGACTAGAAGAGGAAGAGAAACTTTCCTGCTTTTCAAGTCATTAATTAAGACCTGAATGAGAAAGTATCAAACCAATGGAATAAATCAGAATGAACAACTCTGATTAGTTTCTTCACATGTGCAGTAAAAGTTATTTTCATCAAAAGCTTGTTGAGCTTTTTGACATGTTCTGGTCATGATCTGTGGCTCTATCATTTCAGCAGTTTGACTTGCCTTTGAAAAGTTGTCATCATGTGTGACTTTACAGTGCAAAGATTTCAACAGATTATGGTATAAGTATGATTCTATGTCTAATATAATTTAATTTTTTTTTTCATTGCAACTACAAATATTAATAAGAGTAAGTTAATGTTTGTCTACACTGAGAACACTCGCTGACTCTCTCTATATAACCCATCAGGTTGCTTTTATGATGACACTGTTTTTGTTGATGGCATTGGCCTTGACTGGGTGCAATGTCTTATTTTCTGTTCTCATCCTCATGACATTTATTCCTAAAACACACAGTCCTAAGAGTTGTTGTGAGGCTTTTGGATCTTTTTCCTCAGATCCCACATGACTCTGCTTCCAAATAACAGCTGGGAGGTGTTTCCTCAGCCAGAATCCTTGCATGGAGAGACAGCCTGGCCTGCAGCACCAGGAACTGCTCTTAAAATAGGCCTGTAGTCAATTTTGCAATTTTAAGTATCCTGCTTGGCCTCCAGCTGCTGCTCTAGAAGGCCACTGGTCTGCAGGAGGTCCTGGGTCATACCTGCCAGCCTCAGGTGGGTGTCTTCGATAAGATAGCATGAATCAGCTGGCTCCTGAGATCTATATTTTGGCAACAAATGCCTTCCATCTCACACTAGACGTTGCTGTTCTGCTGCATGCTCTTGAGCAAGTCACTTCTCACTGCTCCTTTCATCCTTTGCTGTGGCTGTTTTGAGTGTCATCTCCTGGGTCCATGAACTCTTGTACCATGTATTTACCTGGATCTAAGGAGGGAAAACAAGAGTAATAATAACGTGGCCCAGATGCACCTGCCAACTGCAGCAGGTCTGACGGGTCTAGCTGGCCTTGCACGTGCACAGCCAGCTCCTGGTGAGTGCAGGGCACAGCTCGGGGATGGGGATGGTGCAAGGGCAGCTTGCCCAGAACTCATACCCATTTGAAACTGTGGCTGTCAGAATCTGGAAATTGAGTAGGGCGCTGTAAGGGATGGGTAGGGGCAACTGGGAAACTGGTGGATAGGAGCAGAAATAGCAGGGGATGTGGTGGTAGTGGGCACAAAGTTATCAGTGTTTTGGTTTTCCCTTTCCTTCCTGCTGGACAAGCACATCCCTTTGCTCTTGGGGAGAGTTTTCAGGGACCAGAGCAGCCTGCCTTCTGTGCTATGCTGTGCACACAGGCTAAGCCTCAGTAGCAGCTCATTAGTAGCACTCTGCCCTTATTACATTTTTTTAAGCTTCTTGACCTATCCACTCACAGCAAGCAGCCAGAGCCAGTGGAGAGCTAAAGCCTCTGGAGCAATTTCTTTACTCTCTGTGCGTCTCATGTCTGCCTGGTCTCTCCTTGCAGAAGATGTGCCTTCTCAGGGAAGGGATGAGTTGAGTTTGCTTCTTACCATCCACCCCCAGCAAGCAATTTCTGCCATTAGCTCCACTCTACTAAAACTCCTTTAAGAGGAAATTGTGGAGCTGCTAAGGGTTCCCATTTGCCTTTGCTTCTTTCTGTCTTTTGTTCCTTCCCTTTCTTTTTTCACCATTCTTACACTTTCCCTTCTGTTTGTTATTTCCTTCTCTGTTCCTTTTATTTATTATTTTGTCGCTCCTTTCTCTCCCTTTCTCTTCCTTTCTCTCTCTCTCTCTTGCTGCTGGATATTATGAGCAGTGACAGCAGCCGCTGGGAGCTGGAATCCAGGGAGATAACAGCATTGCCATGAGAATCAGCCTGCTCAGCTACAATTAGCCCTGCTGATATCTTTCACCTGGACAGAGCTGCCTTATCATTGCTACTTCTTGGAAAATGAAGGGTCACAGATACTGATCGCAGATAGCATGACTCTGGCATTTCCCTCTGGTTTTCATGTTGCTGGAATCCCTTTTTGGCTCCCTTCTCTGTACAATTAGTTTTGCATCTCTCTTGTTCAGCTGTGCTGCTGTCAGATGGAAAGCAGGCACTGAAGCTTTCCAATGGTTGTATGGCTAAGACAGAGACCCTGGGTAAATTCACCTGGTATGAGTGACGGCACACATCCATGAATCCTGGATGTTTCTGAAGTTCAAAGCCAAAAATAAAATAACGCGTCAGTGCCCCAGGGCCTCTTTATGGTAAATCGTTGCCCTCTCTTTGGAAGCTACCGAGGAGGGCACACGGCAGAGCCAGCTGGGCTTGCTAATGTTGGGCTGATCCACCCACCCTTCTCCTGGCTGATTGCGCAGTTCCTGACTAGTGATGTGAAGGTGTTGGCAAATGCCCTCACAGCTGTATTTTTCACCGTGGATGGGATTTAGCAACTGTTTCTTGAGTCTGGAGACAGCAGGGTTGTCCTTCCTGGCCTTTGTTTAGGTGGCAATTCCACCTATCTGATAGAGACCAAAGCAGTTAAAGGCAGCTAATCCAGTCCCTGCTTTGCATACCCCCTTTCTTTTGATATCCTTCTTTCTATTTGCCTTATAAATACAGCTCTGCAACAGAAATAAACCCTAATCCCTTACCTTTTGGGAGCTTGAAAGCATCTGAACTGCAGGACAAGCTTAGCAGCAGGGCCACACATAGCAGAGATGGCCTTCTGATTTGTGTGTGCTTTTTCTCTCTTGCTTTCCTTAGAGACACGATTGCTGTTGTTAGAGATCTGTCAGGTTGCAGTCAGGTATTAGGTATAGAGATACTGAAACTAAAGTAATGGCACTTGGTCAGAATCAAAAGAGGAAAACCAGACTTGCAGGGTACCTCACTGACCATTTAATAAAGCCAGCAGGAATGACCATCAATGTATTCTCTCTCTCTTCTTCCCTCTCTGTCTGGTTTTGCTATGGATTTCCTCCATTTGCAGACAGCACTAAGCAGGAATCAGCACAGTCTTATAAATAAGAACTGATGCTTCTGTGTCTTTATATTCTGCTCTCCATCTTTTCCCCTGATCTGGTTGGACTCTAAGTCCTTTTTTCTGAACTCAGGACAAGGGTATTGCAGACTCAGCCGGGGCCTGTTGCACTATTACTGCCAGTAGCAGCATTTTAGCTAATTGGGTGCTTTGTTACTGTCACCTGTGAGAGATGCCATGGGTATCACAGACCCCACCGACTCTGTGCACTGCCAGGCTGCTCGGTGACACGCATCCAGCTGAGATGCACCACAGGAGCATACTTCTGTTTTGGTCAGTGGGAGCACACAGTTTGGAGCCAGCTTTGTGCTTCTGCAGTGATTTTGGTGGGTTGTAAGATTGCAGTCAGAATTATTTTTTATTTATCCAGTACTAGATACTGTACTGGGGGCACCAGCCTTCATGTCATGTGGCTGCAGAGTTGCCAGTCCAATAGGAGGGTCCCTAAAACTGGCCCTGCACTGTTTCTGCCAGAGGAGTACTCTGTGTTTGTGGGTGTGTGTGTCGTCAAGCGTGTTACAGCCGGGTTGCGTAAGCGTTACTACGGGTGTACCACGGTGCAGCTACACCTGCGGTGCTGCAGCCGTGGCCAGGAGACAACCTTGGATCCTGCAGCAGCTGAGAGGGCGTGTGGCTTCTGCCAGTCACAGCCCTAAGGACAGAGGGTGGTCACCACAACAAACGTGCCTCCTGGACGGCATGCAGGGAGGAGGGCTGGGGGCAGTCTGCTGAATTAAACTAGTGTGTGCCTTTTATGTTGCTGTCCTTCCAGCTGCGCTGTGCCCCACTCTGTAGTTGCTGCTTTCAGGCTGTTGGGCGCACGCCGTGCCTGTTGCAGATGAGCCACCTCTCAGGTTATTCCCTCCCTTCTTGCTGATGTTGCTCCAGAGCAGTCCCTCAGTGGTAGTACCTGGTTTATCATGGCTTGGCAGGTTTTATGGCCCATGAAGGATTTTAAGTTTGCTCATTTTCTCATCCTTGAGAGAATTGCAAAGATCAGAAAATGCTTGTGTTTTTCTTTCAAAGATAAGGATGGGTGTTGCTTTGAGGACTGAGGTTTCTTTTTCCTCTGAAGCTTAGGCTTTCCACTGCAGCCTCTGCCATCTCTGTCCTGCCTGTGCCTCATGCTGGCAGAGAACATGATCCTTCTGTCAGCTGCCCACCATCCACTTGAACCCTTAGTCCCGATGGAAGAAAACATAGGTGAGTTGGCAGCAGAATGTGAATCCAGTAAGTTGCAACATTGGTATGTTTATCTGACCTTCAATGTTTACAAATTTGGCTGGCAGTCTCATGAGAGAGGGTTTGACCAACTTATTTGTCAATTGGACCTTAATGCTCTTCTTGTTTCTGGTCAGTCTGGCATTACTGTAAGAACAGCTTGTTCTAAGCAAGCTCCTAAATGAGTTTGTGCTCAAATGGCGTCATGACATATTCTCAGTACTGTCTCCTGGTTCTTTTTAACTCTACCTTTTCAAGTTTTTTACTTATATGCTATTGCTCAGAATGATTGCTGTATTTTCCTAAATAAATAGTATCATTCTGCTACCATCTTCCTTGACAGGGTATAGCTGGTCTTTTTTCCTTTGAAGAGAGGGCCTGACTGCTTTTCCAGGCTGTACTAAAGCTGTGCTATGTGACCGATGGAAGGAAGGAGAGAGGCCATTATTTGTAGGATGGCCAGAATTCAAGTAGTATTACAATGTCATAAAGCATAGTAAACTTTATATCAGGTTTCTAAGGGAAACATTCAAGTCTTATCTTTGTCAAGGTGTCGCACAATTCTGGATGCTGCTGAAAGACACTATGGATTACCTGCTCTTCCACATTTCGTGAATGGTCTATGCTTTGGGAGTGCTGCAAAACCCCCCCCCCCCCCATGCCTCAGATCCAGGCATTTCTGAACGTGGGATGTTTGAGAACATATTATTTTCAGCCTCATCTACTTCCTGATTTTGTTCAGACTATTCCTGATAAGCCTATGTAGTCAGGAAAGCTTCAGTGATTCCCAGCTCCAGCAGCAGCCTAATTCTAATGTTCTACTATTATTAACAAGATGTTTTACCAGAGGCTTTGCTGAACCCAAGATTGGGCCTTTAATTATTATCCAAGACTCATTCCCTGGTCCTGGATTGTCAGCTGTGGCCAGCTTTCACTGGTCCTTGTAATGTAGATAGCCACAAAATACATCTCCTCTTCCAGGAATTTGCAGAGTCAGCTGGCTGCTGCCATGGGCTGCCCGGACCCTTGGGAGCCCTTTATTGCTGCAGACCAGTTTCAGCTTCCCTGGGCATCCTCTGCCCGCTCCAAGGCATACTGGCTACTTTACCTCCCTCCTTCTGTACAGGCCAAAATGCTTTTAATGGGCTTCTGCAGACTCATCATCAGTTAGTGTTAGCTTTTGGACCAGCAAGTGTAGGTGGTAAATCTGAGAGAAAAACACATGATTCCTGTGTTTACTGCTCAGAAGCATCTTGTGCAGTGAGTTAATGTTGAGAGCTCAGGTAGACACTATTTTGTTCTCTGCATGTGGAGACAAAGGACAATGCTTCCTTCTACCAATGGCGGTGGAAACTCTTTTTGGCCAGGACTCTCTCCTGTGATACATGGATCGGTAGCCCCAAGGTTGGGCTTTGCTGACAGCCAGGAGCTACCACAATTATTTATTTTATATTATATTATATTATATTATATTAATTAATAATAATGATATTTTCAAGAAGGCTTCAAGCATGTGCACTGCATCTCTCTGTAAACTGATTTAATTGTTGCTGGATTTCATATCAGTTTAACAAACTGCTGAATGTGCATAGTTCCTCTTCATTTTATCTTAAAATAGGACATCTAAATAAGGCGCTCTGTAGGCCTTTCCCAGTCTCTCCTGGCTGTCAGCTTTCACTGAGCTTCCCCACACCTCCCACGGCATTTTTCTCCAGGGTAGGAAGAGATTCTGCAATGTAAGTGGGATTATTCATGGGTGACAAATGTAGCCCGGTGTGACTGTGGGATAGAGAAAAGCAGATACAAACTGCAGAAGATTTGAGAAATGGAAGCAGGGTTTATAGAGGGGATTACGTGCCATAATGTCTTAGATAGCAGAAGGCTGATCCTGTGCTGTGTTAAATGCAGCCTGGTTTTAGCCCTTCCATAAGCTGCTGTTTCCAAGGACACCGGGGAAGCTGGCGCTGTCTGTGCCATGGGGGCATTTTGTTCTTGCACCGTGTAAGACAACCCAGGCTTGATTTCAACCGTATTGAGGTTCCTCTTGCAGAAGTGCATGTCAGAGCCCATCTCTGTGGTGTCACCAGAACCACTGAGATGCATGGCAGCGTGTTCAGCACAGTCGCGGCAGTGGCACTGCCCCTAGGGCACTACTTCCCAGCAGCAGCAGAATACCCTTAATAAAAGCTATATCCCCATCTATGTGGAGAACCTCACAGCAGACTCTCCAAAGACAACTTCTGATTTTAAAAGAATTTCTAAATAAACTCCAAGCCACATTTTTATAAGGGAGGATGGTATTTGTAGAAAAGGTCAAGGCTATAACAGTCGGCATCCTCGGAGATAGGAATTCTCAGCCTCTGCAGCTTCCCATAATTTGTCATGTCTTTAAACCCTCAAGTCCCCATTTTACATTCCTGATCAAGAAAGACATGAGGTTTTGATTTCAAAATGAAATGCTCCACTGGCTGGCATGTCTTTCCCTAAAGAAAATGTACAGAAACAATAATTGTTAGGATTTTGCTAATTATATGGTTATGCTTAGCCCCAACCCTGTGCCAGGACCTGTTAGTGCTGGGATCGCAGAAACAGACCTGGGAGGGACCTTGTGAGGCATCAGTGGAGCTCCTGCCTCTGGGGAGGTCCAGCTGTACCCCTTTGCATCCCCTCTCCACCTTGGTCGGTCACAGGGCAGGTGACTGTGATCGGTCTGGGTGAAGCAGGCTGCCTGTTGTTGCTTAAGGCTTGAGATCTGCTCTATTTGTCGCTGGGGAAGCAGGCAGCAATTTCTGACTTTAGCAGGTGTGAGAGAAGCCTTTCCTGCGAGAGTCTGCGAGGAGAGCATGGAAACATGAACATAACTAGCAGTGAAAACTGAGTGGGATTTGTGTTTCTGGTGAGGTGTCAGGAAATAGCTTTAAAAATGCACTGCTGAGAGGCTTCCCAGCAAGCTTTAACTATTCCCTCACCTGGGAAGATCGCGGTGATGAATTCATCAGGCGTGACGCAGCAGAGAGCTTGCTCTGGAGCTGCTGCGGCTCTCCTGGTGTCTCCAGGTGTGGGCTTTGGGAGGAGAGCGAAGGGCAGTACCTAGGAACTGGTGAAGATGAACGCAGAAGCACTGGCAGTAGGTTTGACTCAGCTCACTATGTGGGCTGACATATGTAAATTGCCATATACATTTGTAAATGTTTTGGTATGCCTCAGCAAGCCAGTATCTGGAATTAATTTTGTTCTTTTGGGAGGCTAGACAGGGAGCCCGTAGGAGAATAAATCCAAATGGACTACATGCATGAATCTTGGTGGGATTTGTTCAACTGGATGAGACCTGTGCATGAATGTGCACTTGCAGTTTGAATTGCCTTGATTTGGTTTTCCTTACCTCACTTGCAAAGTGACTCAGATCAAATTGAACTATGATCACTCCAGTCTTGAAGCAGACTTGTAAGCTGGTATGAAGCATATTGTAAGTGATACACTTCTTAGGCTTGTGCAATGCAGAATCCCTGCTCTGCAGTCTGTTTTAGGTCTTCTTTTTCTCTCTGTGCTTCTGTACTTTTTAACATCAGCACTGTTACTTACTGTGCTGTTTTGTGAGACACAACGACCTAAGGGAAGAAAAGGGTCACTTTTTCTCCATCACCAACGTCTAGCCACTTTTTGGAGCAGAATGCAGTTTCACCACTTCATGCATCAGGAGATGAAAAATAACTCTTCTAGTTGAAATTGCAAGGAGGATGGTAGAGGGCAGAATGCAGTTACCTTAGCTGCATCATAGCCACAGTGCTGACCAGCTCCTGCAAAAAAATGCAGTGGGATCTTTAATACCAATGAGTGGTCCAGCTCCAGCACAAGCTATTCCTTGGCTATAGCTTGGCTGCAGGTTGGTCTGAGATCACATCCCACCAAACTGTCACATCTCCACTGGCAAGATGCACCTTCCTGTTGCTGCTTGATGACAGTCCATGGCAGGATTCTAAAGAGCTGTTGCACCTAAAGGCAAAGAAAAGCTACAGGTCCTAGATTGCTGCAGATCACATTTAGGCTTGTGAAGCCCATCTCATCCAAAGGCTTCAACTGGATTAGTTATTTTTAAACCCCACAGAAGGAGTGTTAAAAATGTGCTTTTTCATGCAAGCAGCCTCAAAAAAACCCCTCGTGCTTTATGTTCTGAGGTGCTTTCTCATAATTTCCCCCATCTCCTTACTGCCTACACCCACCCTGACACTGTATGAAAATTACTTTGGAGACAACA
This sequence comes from Coracias cyanogaster, assembly GCA_033124195.1. Taxonomy (NCBI): domain Eukaryota; kingdom Metazoa; phylum Chordata; class Aves; order Coraciiformes; family Coraciidae; genus Coracias; species Coracias cyanogaster. The sequence continues at coordinate 30,108 of JAVSBS010000203.1, forward strand.
TAAAGTGCTGTTTCTGCAGCTTGCTTTTTGTGAAACTTAGGATTTTGCTTTCGTCCTTTGCTGAAGCTCCAGTGAGCCTTCAGTATTTTGATATCTGATCATTGCTGGGATAGTGATGGAGTGATCTGAGACAGGATTACAGCTACTGTACATGCCTGTTATGTCCCTGTACAGAGCCACTGGCTGGTACTTATTGATAAGATTATTAATAGCTGGCAGTGGAGAACCAAATGGTTGTTCTCCATTTTTAAGGTAAAATCTTGAAAAGGTAACTCTTGCTATGAATAACCCTACATGGACTGACTGGGTCTTTATACATGCAGGACAAATCTTATCAGCTGTTACAGCTTTTAGAAAGCATTGCTGTTGTATTTGTTCATGGGTCTGGCTGAAATCCAGTGCTTAGGGCTTTGGCCCCGTGCTGGGGGCTGCTGACATCTTGCCTGTGGGCAGGTGCTATGGGCAGCCAAGGTCCCCTTCCTGGCCCTTATGGGATGCACTTAAAGTTGAACCTATAGCCAACCTGACTGAGCACATTGTTGTGCTGCTGCCAACCTCCCAAGGGGATTTTGTAGTCCAAGATCATCAGGGTAGTGAGCAGAAACCCATGAGTACTTGCATCCCCCTACTGCCTTCCTAACATGAATACAGACTAATTTAAAGCTGATGAGGGGGCTCTGACACGCTGCAGTGAACCAAATCCACAGCTCCTGCCAAGAGAAAAACCTCCCAAAACAAACAGAGGCTTTGTCTGAGCCAGAGAAGGGCACGAGCTTCTGCTCCTCGTGTTTTTCACCATCTAGTTTGTTCCACACCTCCCTTTCTGCCCTCAAACCAAGCTGCCAGGTCACAGCCAGGCAGCCAGCGAGGCCTCTCTCCGCCAGGGGAATGACACGCTGGTGACGAGGTCTCTGTCCCCGTGCTGGCTCTCCCCAGTATACTGAGAGGAAGGGCTGGCTCTATCCCCGCATCCTGCCCCAGCCAGGACACCTCTGGCGCTGCCCAGCTGGCACCGGTGATGGGCTCTGGGGGACAAAGCACACACGTTACCTCTGCCCTCTCGGCGGGACCCGCTGGCCCAGCTTCAGAGGGCTTTTCTCCTCCCTTATCGCAGCAGCTGAAATTCCAGCTAAACAAAACCCAGCCACACTTACTCAAAACATTTATTAGTCTTTAAGGAAAATAATAGTGTGAAAGGTACAGAGCTTTGTCTAAAGCCATATGCATTTTCTTTTTTTACAAGCTTATTTGGCTGCAAATTCTACATGAGATAAAACTAGTATGTTTTTCTCCCAGAGATTTGGAATTAAGGACAGTTTGTATTTTTTTTTTTCTTTCTTTTCTTTTTTCCTTTTAGTTCAGCACTTTACGTTAGGACAGCATTTTCCAGGGTTTACTGCTATCTTTTTCCAGTGGGCATTTTGCTTCTCCCAGTATTTTCATTCCAGAACAAGGCTCATTCCAGATGCAAAGCGTAAAGGAAACATTCAGATCTTGGCTTTTAAGCTAAACCTCCTTCACGAACAGCACGTTCATAAGGAATGTTAATTAAAGCATCATACAGTATCTAAATGGACTTTTTTTTCTTTTTATAAAGAATTAAGGCTATGTAGATGTCACAATAAAATAATCTCAGGTAAAACGCACCCTATTTTTTGTTAGATATGAAAGAAGGTTTAACAATAAATAAATGATTTATGCTGTCAATAACATTATGGAACTGTATAAAACTATATTTACGCAGCTTTAAACATAAAAAAAAACATACTAGTGGCATGAATATATACAACACAGGTCATGACATACGTTTAAATTACCATAGCCAGCAGTGTTCTTTTTTAAATGGAGACACTATAATAAATAGAAATGTTAAATATTTACAATAATAGCATATGTGGAATCAGTAGATGAACACATAAAATCTTCACACACAGAGGAAAAGAAAATTATGCCTTATACAATAATCCCCCCAGCCCACAGCTTCCCCCCCCTCCCCAATTTTCATTGACTAAACAAGGGGAATATACAATTTCCCCCACAGAATGAATGAATACAAATAAAACTGTATGCATGCTGAGGTGATACGTTGACTGAGACATTCAAGGATGTGGATCTCTATGTTTGGTTCCCATTGATGAATCAGACCTCTAATGAGAGAGATCTTATTTTAATTCAATGCAAGAACATCACATTGGTAGCGAGTTGTTGTTTCCGTTTTGCATTTGGTTTTTTTTTTCCCTTTTTTTTTTTCTTTTTTTTTCCAAAATGCTTGGATTGTCTTTTTTGGTTTGAGCTTGTTCTTCATGGTGGCCATATGCCACCAAGGGGGAAAGGACGCTCACAGGAAACCCACGGAGGCACGCTAGAAACCTTCTTATGGTACTACCAGCAGCCACTTAGTTTTTGGAGCAGAGGAGCTGGCCATCAGGGGCAGCCCCAAACCAACCTGGCAAGGTTCTCCATGGGACAGCTGTACCACACCCAGTGGGGCAGCTGGCACTCTCACTGCCAGGAGCTCCTCTCCTCATGCTGACACATGGTCTTCACTGCTACAGTACATAACCTGATCCCACCTCTTCCCACTTAGGTTGAATGAAAATTTTGTCACAGAACTTAGCTAAAATCAGGCAGGATCAAGGTCATGTCTTTAAACAAGACCTGGTGATCACGTAGACACACACCCTTTCAACTTAATGGTCCTCTCTTGCTTCCTACGTGGCTTCTATTAAAAGCAATGCCTGTAACTTCTGCGGGTGGATACATGCATTAAACCCTGAACGTAGCTATTAGGAGCTGTGTTCACTTCGCAGTAACTAAAATCTGAGGTGGAAATTGTAGCCAAATTCCAACACCCTCTACTGTTTATACAGCTCCTTCCCACCATGTGACAAGACGTACGTTAGTTCACTGGGTACGTTCTGTCTCTACTTAACTGCCTTCCTGCCCCCACAGCTTTCCTCCCAAACTTTCTAAATGAGAAGGCTCAAAGCCCTGGTGTGATTCCCACTTTCTAAGAAAACTTGCTTTTTCTCTAGAGGAAGCTGAAGAGCTCACTCTTCTGTCCCTGTGGATGCTGTAACCTCCATTTCCAGTACAATATCTGGGGATATAGGATTGCTGATCTGCAACCTGAGAATTACAATTGCATAGGGGGTAGGAGAGATGTGTCCAAACACCTCATTCACACTTACAACTCTTAAAGACAATAAGCTCTTGACACTCTTCATCTTTAGTAACTCATTCAGCAGAGACTGGTGGTTGTTATCTGCATGACAATTAGAAAAAAAAAGTAGTCAACCGCCTCTCCTTATCTTTGGCATTTGGATAAACCACAGCTGATAGGCAGGTTAGAGCGGGGCTCCACATCCCAGCAAACTGCACCATGCTACCGCTAAGGAGAGAGATTTCTGATGGGCCTTCAACACCCTACAGAAGAACTAAGTATATGGAGTCCTCTGCTGTCTGAGCCTCTGCCCATCCTTTAACCTTGGGTTGTCCACAGGGGTGGAGGACCTGTATCACTGAGTGGGCAGGTGCAAGCAGAGAATATGCACAGGGCTTTTAAGAGGTCCATGAACATACTCTTGGGGGTCCTCCATACTGTGCAAGTCTTAACAGTAACATTGCCTTGTCTGGAAGCTGGCTGCTTGCCTTTAATATGCTGAAGTAACTGGATTAGCAAGTGTCAAGTTATGCAGTGGTTAAAAAACAAACAGGGGGCACTTAAACTAGGCAGCATCACCCAGATGGGAACAATGGCTCAGAAGTTAGTTAAGAGAAAGCGGTGGAGCTCCAGACCACGTGGTTCCTGTGCGAGAGATGGGGTAGCTATTTCATTAGAGAGTGTCACATATAGAGCCTTGAGCTCTTCCGTTCTCAGCCACAGGCAGAAACCAAATCCCCCTGGAATTCAGCCATCTGCTGTAAGGCTGCGCCCTAAACCTTCAGAGGTGCTAAGCCACAAGCAGCCACATGCAATCTGGCAGAGCCCTCTTGGAACCTTCTCCCCACCCAAGGGACCAAGAAACAAACAAACCAACCCCCAAAACAATGCAACAACCCCTAGACAAGATCCCAAATTTCAGCTGATGTCCATTTCGTAAAAAAAGGGGAAAAGAATTTAGTTGGAGACATTTCGCCACACTTGGTGGCTGCTCAAGTGTCGAGTTTGCTCTCCCTTTGCTACTATATACACTGTTGTTGAGGTCCATATATATCTTGCAATGCCCTGTGCTTGACCTCTGAATGGGAAATGCTTTGGAATGTCCATAGAGGGGAAGATGGGTCTCAAAAGAGGAGGTTTCCAGTGGAGGGGGAGGACAGGGGAAACAGGGAGTTGGTGCCTTTTTTCACCTCCGGATGTCAGAGAAGTCGGGCAGTTCGTCCGCCCGGTCCATGATCCCATGTGCCCCTTTGGGACCGTGGCCCCCAGCTTTCACCCGGGCATGGGCATTTGGGTGGCCCTTAGTACCTCTCTCTCCCTTAGACGCTCGCGAGCTCTCCCTGTGGTCAGAGTCAGAGTGGCCCAGCATGTCCCCACGGCCAGCAGCAGCTTTGCTGCCTTCACCCGGCTTCTTCTCAGGACCCAGGATAGTGTCACCATGCCCGGCTGAGGTGCAGAAGCTCAGAATGGAGCAGAGACTTCCCCAGTTTTGTTCGCACTGGGCCTGGACGCTTCTTGTTACTGCCTTTTTTACCTCCTCGCCACAGGTGAGCAGGATATTCACTAGGTCAACATATGGCCTAGAGGTAAAGAAGAAACAGTGAGAGGAGAGTCAAAAAATATATATATAGGTTATCTCTCAGTAAATAAGTGTAACAGTCTCTCTGACTTACCCTCCCTGGTGCAGAGCATGGTTCAGTAGCATCAGCCCCCACTGACTTGGCAGCCTTGGAGAGCAATTCTATACCATATGTTTATTACACAATGTATTATATTCTAATCAACCATATTGCTGTAAGAAATGCACATGATGGCATCCTGTTAAACAAAGCTTCACTCAAGTGCTGGACCTGCCTTGTTTGCTCTTGCACCAGAGATGCTCTGGGAGAACTGTGATGTCCACCAGAGGAAGATGAGGTCTACACGCTTGGCAAATGGGGCTGTTGAATGGAAGAACTACTACCTCACACCTTCTGCCTCTATCTTTCATCTTCATTAGTCAGGATACATGACAAAGGAAACCTGCTCATGTCCAGAGCCACCAACTTCATCAAACAGCTTGCTATCTCTAGATGAATGGCTGGTACTGAGCAAATACTGATCACTAGTTCACAGGAGGGAGGCATTTCCTCACCTCTGCAAACAGCAGCAGATACTCAGCTAGGGTTTCTCTAACTTTTCTCAAAATCTTCAGCCTTCCCTGAAGCACCAGGTGTTCATCTCCACCACAAGCCAGATCCTATCTGCACTCAGGATCCAACTGCACAGAGCTCAGACGCATGGAAACCCACTTTGGTGACACTGCTTCTTCCCACACCATGTTTTTTTCTTCATTTCCTTAGAGTCAAGTACAGCTTTCAGTATATACACTTCCCCAGCCAAACAAGGAGTGCAAACAAGCCACGGCCAAATACTGTTTCTGCTTCCCACCCATCCCTCTGTGCCACCCCAGCACAAGGCAGCCCAAGTGTGGGCACTTCAGCTTCCTCAGCCACGGGTCACTGACAGCAGCAATTTTAAAATAGTTGCAGTTACAAAGCTTTGTGGGTCAATATTGATGTTGTCTATTGACACAACAGCTCAGCTGCTAGCAGGCCCAGAGGGACATGCTTAAAAGCCTTCCATGGTAGGAACCATCCACAGTGCAAGTGGAGAACTGCCTGGGGTCAGCAGTTATGGTTGTATGGGGTGGCAGAGGTGCACCCTCTGGGCACACTATCCATCAGCTCTGGTGGCTGTGGACAAGTTTAAATCTCTTCCCATGAACTAAGTCAGAAAGACAAGGGAAACCAACAGATTATGATCAGTGTCTGACACTACCCTAATTTTACTTTGCCCAACTGCTTAAACTCATTCTGAATTACTAATCTTGGAGAGTCACCTCTTCCCCTATCTCAGAAATATTTCCCATGTTTGGATTATTTCCGCCTGTTTAAAAAAAAAAAAAAATTATTGGAATGCAGCAGTGATTGATCTGCCAGGGCCTGTCACCACTTCTACCGTAGCAAATCAGCCTGACCTCCACCCCATCACAGCTGACTCAGGAGGAGACTTCACCACCCTGATCATGTTCCTCAGCACTCATCAGGAGAAAACAGCCAGAATAAAATAGTCAGAGAACAAGTCTGAGAGCTGCCACTTGCTCATCCGCTCTTAGGTTTTGTTTTAAACGTAAAATAGAAGAAGAGAGAGAACTGAGCACATCACACACAAAGTGACCCAGCAGAAGAAAGAAAAAAAAATACAGAAATCAGTTGTTGAAATTGGGCATAACCTTTACAAAAACCTTTATAAAGAAAATGGTTGCTGGTATGATTAAAAAGTGGCTCAGCTGCCAAATATTTCAGGTATTTAGAGTCTGCCAGAGCCCTGTGGATTAATACTGGCCCATTTCTCCTTCACTGTTTTACTTGCTGCATTTCAGCTGGCCTGACCATAGTACCTGAACTGAGCACAAGGCTGTAAGTCAGCACATGTGATTTTATTTCCAGCTCTGCCACACTTGCCTATTGATCTTGAACAAGTTCCTTAGTTCAAGAGCTTCAGAGATGGCCTCTAAATTTAGGGGAGAGGAGGAGGCTGGCTGGCTTCTATTTGGGGAGTCCCACATTGGAAAGCTAAGCTGACTTCGTGAGATGCTGAAGTGTAGGAAGCTCTAAACGAGATCGTGCAAATTATAGGTGTTCAGCTGAATGACCCATGTCTTCTCAAACCAAGAACCCCCCAGTTAAGCCCCTCAGAAATAAGCAGCTGCCTTTGAGCACTCTTGCTTTAGCCTGTTCATAAAATAACTTGCTCCTCTCTGGACAGGCTTTTGGCTTGCATAGTTCTTCCCATAACCAAATGACGGAGGGGTGTTACTTGGTGTCAGATACCCAATTCATAGCCTACTAACACAGCCTGAGCAGTGCTCACAGAGAGGTGCTGCTGTGCAGGACAGAGCCCTGATTCCCCACTCCCTGAGGTGGTGGGATGCTGCCCATCACTCTGCGCCCAGCCAGCAGCCCTGGCACATCCAGGCTCTGCCACCAGCCACACCTCTGATCCCAGCCTCAGGAATGTCCTTGGAATGGGCCTTGCTTTCAGGCCACCATCTTCAGCTTGTACAAAACACAGCAAAGATTCTGCGTTTAAGAGTAAACCGGCTTCGAAGCGTCTCTCTGCAACTGCAGCTGAAGGATTAGGGTGGTGGTTTTCAACAGAAAGTAAGGGAACTGGAGTACAGCGCCTTTGGATACCAATGCAAATGCAAGGCTGAAAGTCCAAAAGAAATGACTCTTGTTAAAAAAAAAAAAAAAGTATCTGTTATGACCACTGGGATTGGGAGTTTCTGTGCTCATGTCTGCTAGAGATACAAAAGCATAGAGGCATGGCAGGAAGATGCTCTAAGGGTAAGCCTGTTGCCAGGCTGTGGCTCAGCCTTCTTGTCTGGGAGTGACATGTTCCACCTGAAAGAAAAACAGGCTCAAATTTTTGCATTTGAGCACAAAGAGTTGGTACGAACAGCTTGTGCCTGCTGTATTGCTGTCATGTAGCAGCTTTGATCAATTCCAAATAGGATTCATGCCTGCCATTCCTCAGAGGGCAGCTGTGTTCCCAGTCAGAAGGATGAACTTCTCAAAATCTGACTTGTGCCTTCATTTTGTACACCTCCATGTTTTATTAAAAAGCATCTGAGATTAATAAAGAGTAAGATGAATGGGAGATTACCTGGGGGACTGCAGCTCTTTCAGGGACAATTAACTACAAGACATTTCAAAGTATGTATTTAAAGAAGAAATTACCATCTTACTGACAACTTTACACAGACCTTCTTCCCTCTTCCCCCTTCC